>CAODLS010212498.1:0-10217 GCA_948243855.1 Flueggea neowawraea | reverse complement strand
ACTACTGCTTTTTTCATCCTTCGTAGAAGTTACAGGAAGATCAGGGACACCACTGGCACCTGTATTTCGTGGTTGTCCTTCCTTTAAGTTATTACCCACTGATGCAGGTGACACTGCAGACTTCATGGACCCCGGAGATGTAGATGCAGATCTTACCAGTGTCTCCCACTGGACAAGTTTCACTGGAGCCGCTTTTGAGGTAGGAAGTTGAACAACTGAACTCTTTGTTGCAACCTCAGATGATACACCAGAATGTCTATTCCCAGCATGTGAAACTTCAGGAAGACGTGATCTAGCAGACCAGGGAACCGCTTGGTTAGGACCAGCCTTTGCATCAATTTCAGCCTCTACTCGTTTCTTCCATGTATCAACTAAGCTCCTTGCTTTCTTCTGAATTTCTACATTCTTATGCATACGCAAATGATTCACAGACTTCCCAATGTTGCACATTTGTAAAGCATGAAGGTTTACAGGGAGTTTATCAAGTGCACGAAGCAAAACTAAGAGAAAATCCTCAATGTGCTTGTCCCCATCCTTTGAGCCACTACCATCACCAATCTTCCCCTTATGGACCTCCTGCAGCCATTCATCAAATATGGGCAAACCCCTAAGCACAAATTGATTAAGACAATCAAACTTATCTGTTGCTGCTACCACACCGGCAAGCACTGACCGGCCAACCAAGTCTATTTTTCTTTCATTTCTCTCAGGTAACATGAGTTGCACCAATTTTTCAACCCCTTCAAAATCCACCAAGCCCCCCTTTTCTGTAAATTTAGCAATCGGAGACCTCAAAATGCTCTCCACTCTGCCATGACCAGAGTCCCCATCATCCATTTTTGTAGAGCGTTCTCGTTTAATGGGTTCAGATGTCTGCTCTCCTCGCTCTCTTTTCTTTCCCTTAACAAGAGAAGAAAAGGAGGTTGGAGTATTCTGTACAGTATCTGAACCAGGTTTTAACTGTGAAGTTGAAGAAGGACCATTCATTGGCTTGGGAGATCGCCCACCTGACACAGTTGCATGCATTTCTATGCTCGTTTTGTACAATAATTGATCAACTTCTTCCTGTCGTTCCTGCAAAATCATATATTTGCATATTTCAGCTCAAAGAAAGAACTTCCAATATAAGAAGGCAATATATGCAGCTAAAACTTACATTAATATAATCTTGATCAGTTAGCCACCATAGGCAGCTGTGTGTAATATCATATACTCGCCGGCAAACAAATGAGCAAATTCCTGCTGGAAGTTCAACACCTTTAGGAAGGAAGGCAACTTTACACGGATGAAGTAATGATGCAGCAGGAATTTCATCCTTGTGAAAGGAATAAAATATTTCGTTTGGCGCGGCTTCCAATAGGATGCCTTTGCCAAGCTTTACTTCAGCAGGCCGATACAGCCAGTTCACACCTAACTTCAACTTATTCTCTTTACCAGTGGTTAGCCAACGAATTATGCCAATAAATGGTG
The DNA here is from genome assembly GCA_948243855.1 of Flueggea neowawraea. Lineage (NCBI taxonomy): Eukaryota > Viridiplantae > Streptophyta > Magnoliopsida > Malpighiales > Phyllanthaceae > Flueggea > Flueggea neowawraea. Next base: position 8,747 of record CAODLS010212498.1, on the reverse strand, counting down.
CGGAATCCTGGGGCGGTTTGAAAAGAGCACAGTCACCTACACTGATCTTGCGTCCGTCCTGTTGAAAAAAAAAGAAATAATAAATAAGGACTCAGCTGCTATGAAATTCCCAAATAACTAACATCATCATGCTTCCAATATAAAGAATATGGATCTTAGGCCGTGTAAACTAACATCAAAACAATTAACATCAAAGCAATTGATCTGAATATGATTTGTTTGCAGCAAAAATAATTGTAAAATAATAAAAGAACCAATTACTTGACTTTTTTGCATCAATCAGTATGAGAACCTCAAACGAGATACTAATTTTTTTTTGTTAGGGATAAAAGGAATTACACCGATAAAAAAAATTGAACACCTCACATTAAAAAGTGAATAATATAAATGAACGAAGAAGAACACATCATTTTGACATATTAACCACCTCTCATATATTGTCAAACCAACAATTCTCATAGCATTGTCTCCGTAGCCCAGTATGAAAAACACATTATTCCACGAATAAGAACTAAACCACATCTCAAAAATGGAACATTGTGCACCAGACTAAATGAGAAATTGAAACTATGGAAATTAACACTAGGGAAGAAAAAACTGAATCGTAATATAATCAATCGGAGCCACCAATTGGATGCCAAAAACTCTAAAAACAAACATGATTAACGAACACAATGAAACTCAACACGCCAAACTGTGGTCACATATCCAAAAACAAAAACAAAAAAACAATCTAAGAACATGGCACATCAACGACGACAGGACCTCAAACCCCATTTTACCATTATCACATCTACAAAGCTTTCCAAGAGCTACAAAAACAATACCTTGAATGCTTAGTGTTCATAAATTCATTTTCTTTTCTATAAGATCACATATCCGACAACTTTTCCACATCAATAATCAAACGAAAACCAATCCAATCCTAAAATCGCACAAATTGGGAGGAACCCAGAAGAGAAAGACGGAAACTTGGAGGGACAAAATAGGAAAAGGAGGTACCTTGAAGAAGGAATTAGGTGAAGAAGAGGGAGAAACATGAGGAGGAGACGAAGGGGAAGCTAAAACAAGCGACGAATTGCCAAGTGTGGGACCAGTCCACATGAGCCGAGAACCTCTTTTCCTCTCCTCACCTTCCCCCCCATGCATAGCCTTCTTGCATTTTCTCCTGCGACAACCATCAATCCCCACCCCAAAACAGAACCCTAGTTTCCCAAACCCTAATTACCCTAATTTTCCAACCCGAAACCCCAAATTAGACCTCCAATCGATCCAACCCTACTCCTCCAATACCCCCTTATCACACCCCCGATTCAATCGATCTAGAGACAGAGAGAGAGAGAGAAAGGGAAAGAGAGAAATCGAAGGAACAGAGACGGCAAAAGGAAAGGTTTGTACTTTGGGTACTTGGGGCAGGCGGGCAGATCGGGCAGGGCAGGGCAGGGCACGGAAGTGATAGAGTAACTAGGCTGTGAGGGTAAAGGGGTGATCACTGATGTAAGAGTCTGACTGGACTAGATTGTTTGACTGACACAATGGAGTGGTTGACTTTGCTTTTTTTGGGGGGGGGGGCCACAGGAGGGGGAACAAAACGGATCGGGGGTGAAGAGAAGAGGAGAGAAAGGGAAATTCAAAGAGTGAGCGGTGGGCAATATTTAAGGTTGTCGTGAGTAGTTCCCAACACATGTTACTATTTTAGTATAAAGTGAGAAAGGGCTGATGTAAATGTCACATATGCGTTGCAACCCACGCTCTCATTTTATCATCTGCTTCAACCTTTCTTACTCTAATTCTAAATATATTTTCTCTTCAAAAAAATCTAAATATATTTTTTTAATTATGAGATTAGTCTTTTTTTTTTACAGAATTTCTGAATTTTTTATGAATGTGCGTTAAATAAAATTATTTTTTACATATATAATTATTTTAAATTAATTTTAATCACTAATTTAACAAAATAAATAAATAAAAATGATATTTTAAGAGTAAAAAATAGGTAATTATTAATATTTTTTTTGTTCAAATCACACTATATCTTGAGTGGGTCCAACTGTGAGTGACATCTTTAAGCTATTGACTACACCCAAATTAATCTTCGTTTAATTCGGAATGATCCTTTTTAAAAAATAAAACTATAACCTCATATTTTAAACAGTTGTATACATAAAAAATTTAAACCCATAAACTCACTTAAACCATAAAAAATTTACACTATTTCACCTGCGTTACAAAATTGTAATTATTAATATTTAAGACACTAGAAGTGATTGACGTTAATTATTTAAGAATAAAAAAATGCCAGATATATAGTATAGGAACTGATAATTTATTGTAGTAATTCGAGGAGACTATGATTATTCAAAAAAAAAACAAATAACCATTAATTTTCTTTTATATTATTTTTTGGTTGAATTTTTTTTTATATTTGTTTCGATGTAATGGAATCCATCACATACTGTGGTGATGGAAATAATTTTCCAAAATGTACCTCGTACAGGACAATATATTTTGGAATGGACCAATTTGGATAATTTCATTGGCGAAGAAGGTTCCTGAATGAAACATTTATCGCAGTTCTAATATTGTTCCCAACCTTATTGTGCTTGCCTTATTTATAGCTAATTTCTTCGAGTTAATTATCCTAAGTACTCCTTGAAATTTTTTGATTTATCATAATATACTCCATAATTTTTATATTATAATAATAAAATTTTTAAATTTTGATTTGTAAAAACATTATTTTCAAAACTGTAATTTTTAAAATTGTTATATGAAGATCCCTATATAGATCTTCAGTAGAGACGTATGGAGACCCCTAAAGGCTTATGAAGACTTCCAGTGACGATCCTTAGAGACATAACCTCACATTTTTGTAAATTAATTTTTCAGTTAATTTTTCAGATGGTAGTTTAAAAATTAATTTTCTAAATTGTTATAAATGTGTAATTTTCCCAATTTCTTCCGCACACTACAATTTATGTTCATTTAAGCCCAGCCCGTAGACTAATCTGAACCCGGCCCTATTAATATCAGGGTTTGAGTTGGGGTTTTAAGTCCGTAGGACCGAACATGGCCAAAAAAATGAACCCGAAGTAAATTTCAGGCCGAGCTTGGATTTGCTAAAAATCAACCCAGCCCCATATATATTTAGGAGAATTTACATATTTACAAACTCTTGAATAAAAATTTTCAGAATCATAAGGTCTGGTTTCGAAATTCCAACCCATACTATCCAAATTTTCAAGCACATTGTCCAATAGATAAAAATTATAAACACATTGATTTGTTTATATATTTGTATATGTTGTTTCATGTCTATATATTGATCGAAGTTGATTAAATCTTATTTATAAATAGCTATAAATAAGACGACTTAATTTTTTAAAACACATAACAACATCAACAACATTCCAACAAGAGCTCATCAATTGAAAATTTATATCCATGAATCTGAAAATTACAACCATATAGAATATTATAAAGTGTATTTGTAATAACTATATTCAGTCTAACAAAACAAATAAGTCCAAAAAAATTATTTGTTCAATTATTCATCAATTTATTTGTTTTTGTGGTCTGCGGGTGGCTTGTCCTTTTAAATAAGCGGCCTTCGGCCAAGCATTCAGCTCAATCAATCGGGTCTGACCCGATCGTCTGGACTGAAAAATTAGGGGTAGGTCGAGCCGGGTCAGTGCTTACCCTACTGTTCATATTCACTGGCAAAAGAAAAAGAATTTTTATTCATATTCATGTTCCAAAAAAATAAATAAATTTATGAGTTAATGATATTAAAATTATTTTTAGTATTAAAAAGTCGAGAGTTCAAATTGAGATCGCGATGAATAAAATTTCCAGATTCAGAAGAGGAAGGTATTATTATAGAGAAAATGCCAATGTCACCATCTGACAGTGATATTCTGAGTTGTTTTCAGTCTCCGCAACTGTACAAAGCGTAGGCTTATATGACATGTCCAAACCAGACAGATCAAAACAGACATTTTAGGGCCACTTCTATCTATCTCCTGAATCATCATCACCAACTTACATTTACTACATTGCCCAGTCCGAAATAATTGCCGCACGTTCTAAATTGAGCTCCAATTCGGCCAAATTGATAACATTTCCTTCTAATTTTTGGCCCTTCTACTTTGGACCCTCTGTTCAGAACTTTTTTGTTAATACAGTTGGAAGATGTTGAATAGAATAGGATTGTTTTTATTGCAAGACAGACAATTGTGACAAGTAACGCGTCTAAACTTGAAACTCTTGTTTTCAAATTCGAGAAGAATGATAAACCAAATTAAGGAAGATCTTATCTTGTTAAATGTTAAACTTCAGAGGATTCACTGATGATTAGCATACTGACCTTGAACGGAAATTACCTATAAAAGACATTACAAACTACGTAAACAAAAAGAAAAGCGAGTATCCCAGTTTGAGCAGTAGTGCATCATGAAATTTTGGTTCTATAAGAGCATTACAAGAATAACAGATCTCTTCTTAAATGTCTGCAATTAATTATTCCTATCAGACGATTTTCTAAAAGTTCATAATGTAGTTGATTAGTCACAAAAAAAGATGCATACCTAAAGCAAAATCATCGTAGAAATCTGAAAATCATCACAGAGCATTTATCATCCTCTTCATTTCAGCAGACCTCCTTGGGTCTGGCTCATCAATGGCTCTCTCGGTGAGTACATGCTTTATACGACACATTGACTTCCTTACCTGAATTTCATCGTTCGTCGATAAAAACAAAATATTAGTAACATAGAAGGTAGAGAGAGAGAGAGAGAGAGAACAAAAAGATTGGAACCACATTCCTAGATACATTGAGCAAGAAGAGAATGTATCTAAAAGTAGACGTTTAACAGGTTTTAGTACTAAGATGTTCAAGGAAATAAATGTAAAACAACAAGAATCAACTTCAAGAAATTACAATGGCTTGTTTGACAAGAGTTGTATCTAGCATAAAGCATATTTTTTCTTTAAAAATGTGTCACTATCTCTACATTTTTACTATCCAGAATTCTGTTATCTGCTACGGCATATATCATATTATTTTTCCTAAAAGTCATGTCTCTATCTACTTTTCTACAATAAAAAAAATCTGTTAATACTATATGCTAAATACAACTCTTGCCAAACAAGCCAAGTCCACTAGGATTGGAACAGAAATACACCTTGGGTAACCGCTCTGGATTAGGAAATCTTAGGTTTTGAGCATGAAGCATCTGACGTTGGGTCATTAGCATGTTCTTCTCCTTCAACAGAACATACCATAACTTAGTAAGATCATCACAAGACTTCAAGCGCAGCTCACAAGCCTTCCAACTTCGACCTAAATAGAAAGTTTAAATGACAAATATTTGATCCAATCATCTGTTTAATTTGATTCTCCAACTAAATAAAAATGAAAAAGCAGAGAACCTGATTTGTATAAGTCACTCACAGATTAATCCACATAGTTAGTGAAACAACTTTCTGTGAGACCCATATGCACACATATTAGATCATAGATTGCAAGAAAACTAATAAGAAGAACAATAAGAAAAGGTTGTACCATAGACCATAGGTTTGTCCTCATCCTGGCTCCTATCGGCCTCAAAGAACTTCTCAAGGGGATTACGAACAGAAGTAGCTGTGGCAGCTGCAGCACCTGCTGCAGACGTTTCTGATTTGGCAGCAGCAAAGAGTGTCCTCCCAATAAATCTTGTCATAAACATGATTGAATAAATCTCTGCAGATATACAAGCGAAGAATTTGAACGGAAAAAGAAAAATAAGAGAAAGCAAGTCAAAAGGAAAAAGCCAGTCCGTTCCTAATTCTGATAATCAACCACAGTCCACTCAACATAACTCCCTAAAACAAGAAGTGATTGAAAGATAACCTGGTGTTGTATCTATAAATATGAACACGCAAATCCTGTTTTTATGAGATCTCGCAATGCAGAAGCTTTAGGGAAACCTTAGTTTAATTGAATGTGTGCTGTCAAACTTTGCATCGATAAAAATCTACTTTTTGTTCTCAGCAAATGTTACAGAAAAAAGAAAAGTAAAAGAACTGATCAAATGTGATAACTAAGCGATGAAAGGATCGGACAACAAGTAAACATGAAAATGCTAACAAAAGTTTCGAAACTATTTTTGCAAATAATCGAACTAATTCCGTCAAATAACCATCCAGCACCAAAAAATTCCAATATCCCCCTAACATCCTAACATCTAACAATACTCCGAACTAATTTCACCACCACAATCTCTCGTGCAAACAAAATTACATTACTTACCAGAGTCTCAACGGCCACTCTCACGGGAAACCTTAAATTTCCAAGCCGTGGCCGGGAAGACTAAAACAAAGTTTCAATCTTTTCTCAATTCCAACAAAAACTCATCTCTTATTTCTTTCAAACAACCCCTTAATTTTCATTTATTTCCATAAACAGAAAAGAGTGAAACCAAAAACAATTAAGGAGTCATGCTATTCTACAGTCACGAAGGTCTATTGAAAGGGAAAGCAGCGAAGAGTGGAAGAGAGAATTTTGACCGAAAAAAATAAACGTGCAACACAATTCTACAACTTGTAGTTCAACTACTAATGTAAGCATGATCCCAGAAAGAAACCAGCAGAAAATTTGCGTGAAAGCAAAAGATAAGTAGCATTCAAGTTATAATGTTTGATAGCAGCATGGAAACAGTTCAATAAATGATAGAAAGGATTGTATTACCTCATCAATTGACCAACAAAGGAAATGAACTCGTCTCCTTCTTGTAGAGATGACTGTATATGCTGCTATGTGAGGAAAATGGAGGATTTTGCAATGGGTTTGCAGTTGCAGCCAGTGCCACCGTCGGGAGTTGAGTTAATTATCCAGCTAACTATTTAAAAATTTAGATTTATAGTAATAATAGCTATAATTTTAAAATTATAAAAATATTTTTTTTTAATTTTAATTTATAAAAATATTATTATTAAATGTTTAAATTTTAAAAATATTATATTTATAATGTAGTAAAAATCTTTGAAGTCTGCTAAATATCTTTAGTAGAAATTTTTGAAGTTTTTTTTGGACATTTTTAATAAAATTTTCAAAAAATTTTTAGAAATTATCAATAAAAATCTTTAAAGATCACTAAAGGCTTAAGACTCCTAAATTGGAATCTTCAAAAAACCTCTAAAAACTTCAATAAAAAATCTTAAAAATCTTTAATAAAACCTTTAAAAGATCAATAGAGATCTCAGTTAAAATCTTTAATTTTTTTTTGATATTTTTAAAATTTAGTGTTGCTGTGATTTTATTTTTATATTTTTAATCAGGATAAATATGTGATTTTTCCTCGGGAGTTTTCTCTTGAATAGTTGGGCTTGTAATAGGTGTTGACGGCCACAATCGATCCATTAAAAGGGGTGATTGCCAAGTCCAAATCTCCAAGAATTTTGGACTAATTTGTATAATTATGTTAGGTATCTAAAAAATACAAAATTTGATAGATAAATTCATATAATTTTAATAAATAAAAATATGCTCAAATTCTTGTTTAAAAATATTATTTTTTAAAAATTTATTTTTAAAAATATCATATAGAGATTTTTGTATAAATTTGAAAACTATTTTTTTTAGAAATGTTATTTTTTTGAATGAAGGCTTTTAGGGACTTTATACATCTGATATTTTTTAAAAAAAATTGGAGCATACTTTTATTTCTTAAAAACTATTTAGATTGGACCTAAAAATCAATTTTTGTATTTAATTTCAGTATAATTGTGTATTTTTTCCCATAAAATATCTCAAAATAACACAACACCCAAAATTTATAGTTTTATCATATCAATATTAAATGTCAAAATTAAAAAAAAAAAGATACAATAAAAATTCAAAATTCATTAATAACCCAAATACATTTTTATATACTTGTGTTTTTTGGGGTTTTTTTTTGGTTTTTTAAAACTAAAGACTTTTTTTTTTTGCTTTTCTATTTTTTTTCTATTTTAGTTTCAATATTTAATTTTTTTAGATGAACTCTCTTTTTTGTGTGTGTTGAAAATTTCCTTTGTTTTAATAGTACATATCAAGTTTTTATTTGGTTGTTTCTCAGTTTTTAATTCTATGAAAAGCAAATGGGATCGAAAAATAAACTAAAAAAATTCAAACGTAAAATATGATAGAAAAAAAATAAATAAATAGGAAATAAAAGAACATCAAATCAAATTAAAATAAAAAAAATAATAGAGAATAATTTAGCTAAAGTAGTTTTGCAATTTTTGTTTTGGATAAAATGGAAAAGATAAGCAAAAAAGATTAAAAAAAAAAGAAAATGCATGAACATTAAGATTGGGCCGTACAATACCGGAAACAGATACTAAGGGCTTGTTTGGTTGGAAGTAAGTGGGTGGAGAAAATATTACTTTTTGGAAAGTAGATAAATTTTTTTTGTTTTATTGAACAAAGGAAGTTAAACTTTTTAGGAAGTCGAGTGACATCGGGAAGTAACTTTATGAGTGGGTTAGGAAGTCCAACTTCCTTAGTAACTAGTCAAACATTTTACGAATATATCCTTACAATACTATTTATTTATATATATGGAAGGGGCTCAACTTACTCCAAGAGTAAGTTAAGTCACTTACACCCAATCTGAGCACTTTATTCTCTTAAGATTTGATGACCACAAAATTGTCACCTCACCAAATTTAAAATCAAAATAATACATCTTAAAAGCAAAAAAAATGTTTTGCCTTAAAAAACGATT
>CAODLS010212490.1:0-10573 GCA_948243855.1 Flueggea neowawraea | reverse complement strand
TGATGAGAAATTATTGTGAATGTTGGTTATTGATGATGATGATTGCATTGAGATGTTGACATGGAGTTAATAAATTGTGAATTATATGTAGTTGTTGCGATTGTTGTTGGTAAGGATAATCGAAAGAATAATGGAGACTATAGGTGGGTGAAGGAGTATGAATGGATTTGAGAAAAAAATAAATACAATGGAATAGGTTAGATATTCGATTGCAATATGATTTTCAACGTCGTCAGAGGGTTTGGGTTTGCATTTGCATTCCATGTGTATTTTGTAGTGCCACAATTCCATGTTTGATTTCTGCTCTAATTTGTTTGCTTTCAACTTCGTGTGGTAATCGAGATGACCAATCATCCACCAGAGGATAGAGGTGCACGACTGGATTATTTGGCTTGGCGTCCAGGTGAGTTGGATGCCACTCTAGACAAATAGACTGTGTTTTCTAAATTTATATAGTTTTTGTTGTGCTTCGACTTTGACATGTAATCTGGACTAATTAAAGGATTGTAATCCCTAAAATCTAATTTCTGTGGAATGTCTATATAAGTAAACTTGATTTAAAATAAATTATGTGTTCGATATGCTTTCTGGCTAAGTGAATTTTTGTGCAATCTGTTTGTTGTTAATTATATTCTCTATAGTTATTTGTCCGTTTCGGATATTTATCTACCTAAGATATATATGATAAGCAAGTATGAATTTGTAATGTAAGGATATGATTAGTTTCATTTGTCTATTCTGTATGATTTGAGATTGTTTATATTTCTATATATAATCATCTATTCTGCCCACCTGTCTGTTACATGAGCTTTGGAATAAGTACTTGGTATTTTGAAAAATATAATATATATTATAAAATGCTCTGAAATGATCACTATTATATATATATATCTGTACTTAGATGGATAATATGTGTTCAGTAGATATTGTCTGCTTCCATTTATCTGATTTCTGAAAATATATGTTTTAACTATGTTGACTTGGGATACTCTATGCTATGAGGGTATGCGTATACCTTTGGTATATCAAAGTTCTGTGAAGGCTTAATTACTAGGTGATAAGTTGCATTTTATGCATGATTTATGCAACATTTCATGTTTGTTTCGCATTATTAATTGTTATTATTGGTGTCTTTTTATGTCTTGGTGTTTCTTTGGTGTTTTAGGTGGAATATTTGTGAAACATGAAGAATTGGTATTTTTTCTGTGCATTTCAAGCAAAAACTGCATTTCTCCATGACCATTCTGTAATAGCTGCGTTGACCGGGTTGACCACTATGCATTGGGCAACGTGCTGGACTTTTGAGCCACATTTTTAGAGCCTCATGGACATGTTTGAAGGTTGATGACTTAGTTTTTATGTTGGAACAATATTTTAGGATTATTATTATTATTTTGGAAAAGTTAAGTACATTAAGATTAAGTTTTAAGAGATAGACCATATATATACTTCTTATTCGGGAGTGGCTATCACTCTCCTCTCCTATCATCATTCACACACATTCTAAGGTAGCGGCCATTCTCTAAATTTTTGTGCTTTGTTTCTTCTAGCATGTGTAACTAAATCTCTTTCTAGTCGAGGTATTTTCAAAGTTCAATCCTAAAATGTTGTGAGACTTTAATTTTAATTGTTATCAAATATTTCGAGTATTTACTCAGTTTTTATGCCGTAGTTCCTTTATTATTGTTTTTGTTAATTGCATAATGTGGCCAGTTATGTGATTGGATGGACAATTTATTGTTATTTAGGGTTGATAGTGCGCCACATTAGTCCTAATATAGGTAACAAATAATTTGAATTTATGTGGTTGGACATTGTTTAATGTTATGGATGTAATATTCTGCCCATTTTGATTAGCATTCCGGTAGGTTTCTAATTAGGTCCGATGTGATATTGAAGATAATCAGACGTAATTGTAAAGGATTAGGTGTTATCGAACCTTGATGGAAGTCCGATGCATTTTGGGAATCGTGAAATGTCGAGTATGTGGCTGGAGAGCGAACAACGTATGTAGTACGTTGAGGAAGACGTATGTTATCTGGAAAAGTAGCATAACGTACGTTATAGAGACACGACGTACGTTATCTGGGTCGAGGATGATCAACGTACGTTTGCTGGAAATGACGCACGTTGAGATGTGATTTCTTCGAAATCTGTAGCTACTGGATGCATCACAACGTACGGGCACAAAGTACGTTGTGCATCATCACAACATACGTCGTCACTGAATATAACGTACTTTGCCTTTGATTTGCAACTCTTAAAATGCCCCAAAACCCAACATTCCATCATTTCCTTCCCATTTTTCACTCAAAACTCTCTCAACTTGGCTGGAATTCTCCCATATTGCTCCCCTAACATTCCTAACCCATTTCTGAGGTACGATTAACATCCTTTCTTTATTATAAACTCAATTTCATGCATTGATTCACAACATGCATTTTTGGATGAAATCCATCTAGGGTTCAAATTTCTGATGTTTATGAGTTAATGGATGGTAAAGGATGTTAGAATAGGTCAGAGGGGACTTGTAGGAATATGCTTTGAATCAACTGATTTGGTGAATTTTTGGAAGAGTTAGGGTTAGGTACGTGTTTTGTTGATTTGAGAATAATCTGGTATTTGTTTGTGAAATCTGAGTTCAAATTCGTGTTCAGGGGATGAAATTGAGTTAGAACGTATGTCTGGTTTTATCGGGTATCAAATGGAACGTAATTTTGGCGTTTTTGCAAATATTTCTGTCGCAACAGATTTTGGGGTGTTTTTGCAAATGATTTTTGACGTGGATAGATTTGTAAATTTCAAAGAGTTAAATAATAGATTATGATTTTTGGAATCATAGGGACTGACTTGTAATTTTACGAGTCCAAGATTAATTTTCGCGTTTTCTGGGAGTTCGGGATAAAATTTGGAGATTCTGACTTATGAAATGCGAGTTGGTAATCTTAAGACAGCTCTGGAACAATTTCATAAATTGTCGAGTCTCGGGGACTAAAACATAATTTTACACTGGTGGGGGACCAAACTATAATTTTACGTAGATTTTGAATTTTGAAAGTGATTGATTCATTTTCGGATTATATTTTTGGGCGACTTTGAGGGTCTACATTTGCATATGCATGTACACGAGTTTCGGTACAGCCACAGTACCAGCGTCTTATTCGTTATTGTTTTTGATACGTATTTGTTTCTGACATTTGTTTCAGCTTCCTATACTTGTCAGCGGGATCATCCACCTGATAGTGGTACCGGTTCGTAAAGCGTGGACATCCAGGTGAATGGATGACAGCTTCAGACACATAGGTTGTGTCTCGAAACTGAATATTGTTTTTGTTGTGATTGACACATAATTGTAACTTGACTAATCTAAGGGTTAATTAATTAAATGAATGGAATTATGTGAATAAATATTCACTGCTTTGTTTTTGGAAATATTTATGTATATATTTATATATATACTTTCGACTGTTTTTTATGCTGATTGCATGTTATGATTTTGATAAATTGTTTTGATTGTGGGACACCTTTGCTATGGGGTTCGTAGCCTTTGGTATACCAAGGTATTGTTATTGACTCAGCTATCGGGGTTGACGATAGCCATGTGCCCTGGCCCGGCACATGATTTGTTACTAGATTAGTGGCAAAGTCCACAATCATTGATTGAGGTGGTTTAGTGACACATATCACACCACGATTATTATTGGTCCCATATGAGGCACGTATGAGGCAATCTGGAGTGTTGTCCCTCACTGGGTTTAACCCCCTTTATTTTTCTGTGTTGCTTTGTTTCCATTTTACAGGTTGATTCAACTCGACAACCTTTTGGCATCTTCGCCCAGTGAGGCATCGATATATTTTTGGTTAGTAGTGCCTTCTTGGCCGGGCTATGTCTTTGTTTTAGAGCTCCCCATCGAGATGTTGTTGGATTACGAAAACCACTGGTTTTGGTTTATTTTGGGGGTATTTGTATCTATTATAGATATTTTTTGTCACCTGACATATTTATTGTTTTATATATATATGATTTTCTCATAAATGATTTTACTAAAATATTAAATGAATGGTTGGTATAGTTTTTGTATTATTGAGGCTTGTACGAGCTCAACCGGGCTTTCACAGACACTAGTCACGAGTTCGAAAACGAGTCGTGACAAAGGTGGTATAAAAGACTAGGTTTCGTAAGTCTTGAGTATGTGTGTACTCTGATACCAAAGGTGGTATCAAAGACTTAGGTTTTCGTATAGTTTGGGTCGGTGTGGAGCATAGGTATTTTTGATTGAGTCTATCTAATTTGCCTCTGTGTATTCTTTGACCTTCGTTCTGGTACTGTGGCAGTTACATGCATATTGACCCTTGCATATGATTATTTCTTTGTTGTAGATATGGATCCTCCTCGAGAGAGAGGTCGTGGCTGAGGTCGTGGTAGAGGCCGTAGGAGGCCTAGACATATGCCAGTAGAGGCCACTGCTTAGTCAGTTTTCGATCATCATGACGCGGCTAGTGTGCCGAAGGTTGTGGCACCAGCACCACAGCAACCACCCGCAGGTCGGATGTGAAGGCTTTATTGACTGGTCAGGCGACTGGGAGTCAGCTAGCTCTGTCAGTGGTTATAGCTTCACTAGTTCCTCCACCCCACTAGAGGTAGTTGCGCCTGCACTTGTAGTAGTACCACAGTCTGACGCTGAGGCACGCCTCGCCAAATTTATGAAGCTTTCTCTGCCGAGGTTTTTTGGCAAATGGGGAGAGGATCCCCAGGATTTCATGTTCACTGTAGAGCAGTGTTTTGAGGTGATGGATCTCACCGATGATGCTGCGAGTGTCAGATTGGCATCATTTTTGTTGGATGGCCAAGCTAACAGATGCTGGCAGGAGTAGAGAACTCGCAGGGTATTTTCATGGGAGGAGTTCAAGCTAGAGCTCATTTGTCTGTTCTTCCTCCAAGCAAGAAAGATAGAAGGCTAGATCAGTTTAGCAAGTTCCATCAAGAACTAGGCATGACAGTGACTGAGTATGAGGATAGATTTCGGGAGCTGAGCAGATATGCCCCAACTAAGGCCTGTAATGAAGAGGCCTTAGCTAGGAAGTTTCTGAATGGGTTGTTGCTAAAGATTAAGAGGGTGGTAACAACCCAAAGGTTGTCGACTATATCACATATTTATGAGGTTGTAAGAAGTATGCAATATTAAGATGAGAGACAACCAAAAGAGCCCAAGAGGGCAAAGACGGAGGGTACAACTGGTGGCCAGCAGGGTCGTAGCCAGAGCAGTCAGTTTGAGCATAGGGGCAAATATTCTTCTGGGAGCTAGAGGCAGGGTCAGGATTCCCAGAGTAGCAATGTGGTACTGCCGACTGGGCGTACCAGAGGACAGAGCTCATGAGGCTTTTATGTGTCGAAATTTGCGGCTCTCTTATGACATTCATAAGCAATCATGACAGCAAAAATAACAAAATTTTTATGCCTTGAATTCCCCCAAGGCCCGTGCATATCAACATATATAATTAAGGTTAGAAGATTTACCTTTCACTAAGGTTTGATTGTTCGGTTGTATGAGACGATGGTGTAGCTTTTAGCACCAAGAACCCAAATCACCTTGTGGAATCACATTGCCTTCACGCGAATGTGGCTAGAGGTATCCACACGAACTAACTTACCTCGGATTGGTGGAGTGTACTAGCACTTCTTTTAGAATCACTATTCTAAAGCTCACAAAATAATTTTTCTCTTTTTGAAAGAGGCACACAAATTCGGCAATGCAATGGAAGAATGGCAATGTGTGCAACCCTATTTATAGGCATACGAGAAGACCTAACTAGGCACAAATTGAGGCCAAATTTTGCCTCTCCTTGCCTTAGTAGGATTCGACCTCTTCCTTTAAAGGAAGAAGTGTGTCGAATTATACTCCTAGTCATGCTAGGATTTGCATTACTTGTCCTACAAGAATACATACTTCCTAATTAATTTTATCACATACTAATTAGGATTTTATTTTCCTTGTCATACAAGAATAAAACTCCTAATTAGATATGGACACCTAATTAATTAATACATGTGCCAAAATACTCCTTGCCACACAAGGATTGTGATCCCTAAAATTTAGGAGAGAATGTCGAATTTTCTCCCTTCAGTTTAGGTTAGGAAAGGCCAAAATTCATCATGGGTTTTATTAATATTATTGGGCTTTTAATTATATGATACATTACCACAAAATAAATTACACACACACGTGGCAACCCAAAATCGAGTGGTTGTTGGTGATCTGAGTTAACCTTTCATATTCTGACGTTTAGTCCTTTTGTCACACGATATCTCATCTAAGCATAAGGCATGGTCACATGTCAACCTTATATTGCTTAGCATATTTCTTGATCTCAAGTAGATTGATATGAACAATGACATTGATAACTCCTTTATCAATTCATTCGAGTATGCATAAATTCCATCAATCCTACTCATCAAATGGCCAAGATATATCACTCTTCATAAGAGGAATAAATCCATCACTCTCACTATCACTCCTCTACATGATTCATGACATATCTAATCATAGCCTTTATTGTTACCTGTTACGGATAATGTTTGACTAAGTCAAAACATGTGATTCCTCATGTAGGAGTCGATAGTGAGTTTCGGTCAGAGGACTCAAACATCACCACTGCACGAAAGCTACTTTGTGACAACGATCCATGAAGTGCTTTCATAGCTGGCCAATCCAATACGTGTTCCCCAACATGCATCTATGTTCTAAGTTGATATCTCATATCCATAATTAGTAAAACATGATTATCCATTTAGTAATATACTAATCTTAATTCATCATCATTCCTATGATAATGATCAATTAGGGACATTTAGAATAGTATTCATTTTATCCTTATGGTTTTCCTATCAAGTCACGTACTTGATAGCATAAGGAATAATAAACCATTCATGGAGTTTTATCTTCATAAAACAAATAATATTTGATAGAAATAAAATGCCTCCTTTTATTAAATAAACCAAATGACCATGTTTACATGATTGGGCTAGGGAACAAAACTAACAATCTCCCACTTGCACTAGTCCCAATCAAGAACGAACCTAATACCTAAAGACCTGACGTGTATTTCATATTTCGATTTTGGTAGAGCCTTTGTCAAGGGATCTGTCACATTTTCATTAGTGTCTACTCTACATATCTTGACATCTCCTCTTTAGACTATCTCTCAAATGAGGTGAAAACGTCTAAGTATGTGTTTGGTTCTTTGATGTGATCTAGGCTCTTTGGCTTGAGCAATAGCCCCATTGTTATCACAAAATAAGTCTACTGGATTTGCTATGCTTAGGACAACATCCAAACCAATAATGAACTTTTTGAGCCAAACAGATTCCTTTGTTGCGTCTGACGTAGCTATGCACTCAGACTCTATAGTAGAATCGGCAACGGTGTCTTGATTGGAGCTTCTCCAACATAACCAGATTTGATTTGAAGTCATCATGGTTAGACTGAAAACTTGCATCAGTGTAACCATTTAGGACTAGTTCCCCTTCTTGTCCTCTGTAGGCCAAGAAAACATCATTAGTTCTTCTCAAGTACTTAAGGATATTCTTGATTGCGGTCTAGTGACTTTCACCTGGATCGGATTGGAATCTACTAGTTATGCTTAGAGTATATGCGACATCACAACGTGTACAAAGCATGGCATACATGATTGATCCGATTGCATAAGCATAAGGAATCCTACTCATGTAATCTCTGGCTTTTCTTGTTGAATGACAACCGGCCTTGCTCAATGATTTTCCAAGAACCATGGGAATCATTCCTTTATTGGAATTAAGCATGCTAAACCTCTTTAGCACCTTATCAATGTACACACTTTGACTTAGTCCAATTAGCCTTTTAGATCTATCTCTATAGATTTGTATCCCTAGGATACGTGAGGCTTCACCTAAGCCTTTCATTGTGAAACATTTTCCAAACCAAGTCTTGACACTCTTCAAGGTTGGAATGTTGTTTCCAATGATCAAGATGTCATCAACATACAGTACTAAGAACACTATTTCACTCCTACTAACTTTCGTGTATACACAAGGCTCATCTTTGTTCTTGATGAATCCAAACTCTTTGACTACTTCATCAAAACGAAGATTTCAACTTCGGCATGCTTGTTTCAATACATAAATGGATTTTTGAATCTTGCATATCCTTTTAGAATTCTTAGGATCGACAAAACCTTCTGGTTGTTTCATGTACACATCCTCAAGGAGATTTTTATTTAGGAAAGCTATTTTAACATCCATTTGCCATATCTCATAGTCATAATATGCTGTTATGGAAAGAAGAATCCTAATGGATTTGAGCATGACAATTGGTGAAAAAGTTTCATTATAGTCAATACCATGAGTTTGTTTGAAATCTTTTGCAACAAGTCTTGCCTTGAAAATCACATCAGCTTTTATCTTATAAATCCACTTACAATCAAGGACCTTGGCTCCATCAGGTAGATCCACCAAGTTACAAACTTAGTTGTCATACATAGATTGCATTTTTTGAATCCATGGCTTCAAGCCATCTTGCAGAATTTGAATCCACAATTGCCTCGTGGTAGGTTGTAGGCTCGTCATGGTCTACAAGAACAATTCCTTTGTCGTCAGTTATGAGAAATCCATATCTCTCAGGCTCGTGATGAATCCTACCAGACCTTATTGGGCGTTGTGTTTTAGATTCAGACTCCACAACACCTTGTGAGTCATCTTGAATCTCTATTCCATCTTCGGTGGCCATTTGTGGTTCTCTTATTTCCTTTGGGAGTACTTTACTCCCACTATTTCCTTTGGAAATAAATTTCTCTTCTAAAAAGATACCGGTTTGAGCAACAAACACTTTGTTCTCAGAACGGTTATAGAAGTAGTATCCCCTTGTTTCCTTTGGATACCCCACAAATATGCATTTATCAGATTTTAGTGCTAACTTTTCTAAAACTTGTCTTTTCATAAAAACTTTGCATCCCTAAATCTTAATAAAAGACATTATAGGCTTCTTCCCATTCCTTATCTCATATGGTGTCCTTTTAACCACTTTAGATGGAATTAGGTTAAGTATGAATGCAGCAGTTTCTAAGGCATAACCCCAAAACGAGATTGGAAGATCTGTTTGACTCATCATAGATCGAACCATATCTAATAGTGTTCGATTTCTCCTTTCAGACACACCATTCCATTGAGGTGTTCTAGGAAGAGTAAGTTGTGAGGCAATCGCACATTCTTTAAGACGACTGTCAAACTCTTGACTTAAATATTCGCCACCACAATCAGATCGAAAATGCTTTGATATTCTTGCCAAGTTGGTTTTGTACTTCACTTTTGAATTCTTTGAACTTTTCAAAGGATTCAGATTTGTGTCTCATAAGATAGACAAATCCATACCTACTGAAATCATCAGTAAAGGTAATGAAGTACAAATATCCTCCTCTAGCACTTGTACTAAAAGGTCTGCATACATAAGTATGAATTAGTCCTAATAGATCATTGGCCCTTTTACCTTTGTGTGTAAAAGGACTCTTTGTCATTTTGCCTAATAAGCAAGATTAACACATGTCAAATGATTCAAAATCAAATGAGTCGAGCAATCCATATTTATGGAGTTTTGAGATGCGTTTCTCACTTGCATGGCCCAAACGACAATGCCAGAAGTAGGTTTGGTTTAAATCATTTGATTTTAATCTTTTATTAATGTTATAGACGTGCTTGTTTTGTTCCAAGTTTAAAACATAAAGACCAAATGATAAGGTAGCAATACCATAAAACATGTCCCCATGATAGATGGAAAGATTATTATTCTTAATAATAAAATGAAATCCACCATTATCTAAACAAGAAACAGAAATGATGTTCTTTCTCATAGTAGGAATATAATAACAATTCGATAATTGTAAAACAAGTCGACTAGGTAAAGTCAAAATATAAGTTCCTACCGCTAATGCATCAACTCTTGCTTCATTTTCCACTCGTAGGTCCACTTCGCCTTTC
Organism: Flueggea neowawraea; assembly: GCA_948243855.1. Classification (NCBI taxonomy): domain Eukaryota; kingdom Viridiplantae; phylum Streptophyta; class Magnoliopsida; order Malpighiales; family Phyllanthaceae; genus Flueggea; species Flueggea neowawraea. The sequence continues at coordinate 567 of CAODLS010212490.1, read as the reverse complement.
ATCAATGATCTACTGTTGCTCAACCCCAGCAAGTTAATGCAAATATGAGCTCTATATCCAGTATAAAATACCCATGAGGAATTAGTAGACATATTAATTTCTATAACAAAAATACCTAAATTAGAAGTCTCACTTCTCTTCTTCTTTATCTCTTCCACGTAGAGTTTGCAATTCCTTTTCCAATGTCCATCTTTATGGAAGTGAAAACAAACTCCCTCATTTGGATTGGTTATCTTGGGCTTGGGTTTCCCTTTGCCCTTGCCAACACTCTTTGGCTTAGCCTTACCTTTCTTCTTGTGTACCATGAGCACATCATTGGTCTTGGGAATGCTTTTCTCGGCATTCTTCAACATACCAAATAGTTCTATGATGGACTTATCCATGTTGTGCATATTGTAGTTTATGACAAATTGGTCATAACTACTTGGAAGTGACCCTAAGATCGTATCTATGGCCAACTCATTTGCCAATGGAGTACCAAGTCTCTCAAGTTGGTCAATATAACTCTTCATCTTGAGCACATGTGCACTTATTGAAGTGTCAGGAGCCATCTTACATTCATTGAAT
>CAODLS010212486.1:0-20196 GCA_948243855.1 Flueggea neowawraea | reverse complement strand
AAAATAGAAAAAAATATATGATTTTTCTTACTAATTTTGATATATGAAAGGTCTTCATTGTAAATAAATAGAATAAATTTATAATAATAAGATGTAGATAGTGCGATTTCTCTTCTAATTCTCTTTGTCAAATTTTTAAGTATAAACTGAGAGCACTTGTTTCGATATATAAATTTTTTTATTATTAAAAAAAGTATATGATTTTTCTCACCAATTTCGATATATGAGAGATCTTTTTATTGTAAAAAATAGAACAAATTTTCAATAATAAGGTGTACATGGTGCGATTTATGTTCTAATTTTCTTTGTCAATTTTGTAAATATAAAATAAGAACACTTATTTCAACATTTGAAAAGTCTTTTCAATTTAAAAAATAGGAAAAGTATATGATTAGTCTTAATAAGCTCTTCTAAATGATATATGATAATTTAAAAAAAGAATAATTACATAATAAAAAAATGTAAATGTCAAATGGCTATCAAATAAAATGTCACTTTTATCATATATAAATACATAACCAAAATTAATATATAAAACAAAGATTGAGAATTCTTTGTTGTATATTATATATTGATTTAAATGTATATGTTGATTTTTGTTATATATTAGTATTTTCGTAATTATTATTTTTAATTTTTTTTGTTATATTACAAAAAAAAAAGAGAAAATAAATTTAAAAGAGTTGTCATGTGTCAATTAGTTAAAATACCACTAATCAAAATCTAGAAAAAGACTCCTAAATTTTAAATATATATATTAATTAATTTATTTTTTACATTAAAGTGTCACTTGTCATAAAAATAAAATGTCACTTGTCAATAGTTAGGAAAAATTCTCTAGCTATTATATATATATATATATTGATTTAATTAATGTTAGGATTACTCGAAACTATCAAATATCTTACTGTAAAAACTGTGGGCTCTTCCTATGCATATGCTTCGTCTCAACTTGATTTATACTAATTACTAATTAAATCCTGATTTGTGCATAATCCACTTGGAGAGTTGGATATATACTAATATGAGCTGCGCAACAGAGGAGCTTTTATTTATTTATTTATAGCTAGCTCAAGTGGATTTGAGGCTATCCAAGTTGCAACTATCAAATTCAAATGAATTAGGTAACGAAATCCTTTAAAATACTGAACATAGTGCTTGTCGTTTGACTTGTGCTTCCCATTTGTTTTTATGTGTTTGATTATGCCTCTTTCTTGTTGTAATTGGTGCTTTGGTGTCGGAAATTCTCATTTGTTCTAGCCCACATATACATTATCTGTGTTCATTTAGGCCAACATTCACTTGTTGCGATTCCACAATTCCATTGCGACAAAACTATAAACACAAAAAAACAAAAATTGACGGAGGAAACTTGATGCCAATAGTTAACTTTCTGTATAAAAAACGACTCTGCACATTTTGTTATACCAACATACAGATATGCTTTATTAATATTAGAATCAATTCAAATGTTAAGAGATCGTAAGTTCAATTTTATCAAAAAAATGGAATCTTCAAGATCTTTCAACTCCAATGGTTGTGAACAATTTGCTCGGAAGATTCAGCCTAATTAACTCTTCAACTTTAGTTAACATGGCCATGGGAAGCCTAAACACCAACAATAGAAATAAAGGCTAAATACATATACACATATTCCAGATTTATAAATTATAAATTCACGCAGTTCACTTTCAATATTTTAAGCAGAAAATTCAAAATTTCAGTGTACAGATCTAATTTTATAAATTACAGATTATAGACCCAACAATAAATTCAAACTTGTTTAGAATTTATTTAGTATCTGTTTATTATATTTGTGTATAACTTGTTTAAAGATTATTTAGAACTTATTTAGATTCCATTAATGTTTAAATATACGATTAATATATATCTTCAACATATTTTATAATATGTTTAAAACTTATTTAAGACTTATTTAAAATTTGTTTATATTTTACAGAAACAAACGCCGTAAATTTAAAAATAAGGAATCATATATAAGAAAAGTCACACTGTAATCAATAATTATGAAAAGATAAATTTGTATTAAATATATTATGCTTGTATGAAAGAAATATTGTAAACTAATATAAGTAATTGCTGTAATTTCCTCTAGACATAAATGGATGAATTTAATTGAAATGAGAAGAAAACTAAAGGATAAGGTCCTAAGATGGCCTACCACATGGATTACCGTTGGTGACAAGATGTGAGTAGTCCACAAGAAATTGGGTTCCCCCAATTGGCCCTACATCATCATCACGATTTAGCCATCATTTCCTTTTCTATTTCATTTATTTATTTACCATTTAACCTCTTTTTCATTTTTTTTTTATAAAAAGAACAACAGAATTTTACTTGATTTCCATTATCCCAAAATCTCATTTTCCTCAACAATTCTAAAAACATTCTTTAGATTAACCATCTCTTAAATAAGTGGTACTACACTATCTTTAATTTTAAAAATTGAAGGTTTAATTCTTTATAAAAGCTAATTTTTAAAAATAATTCTTAGTGTAAATAATGAAAAAAAAAAAGAGAATCCGGTATTCAAATCCAATGACTGATTAATAAAAAATTTTATGAAGTACCAATCAGTTTTATTACAAGAAAATACTTTCTTCAACAGGAAAAACATAATATATTTATAAAAATAATATTAGGAGTTGTGATTTTTTTTTCCTGGAGTAGGAGCTGTGATTTTCTTGTGAAACTATATGATACCTAATATAATAATGTAAGTGTTCATTTGGTTCAAATAATCAATCCCAAAGCAATAAAATTCTCAGAAAGTTTTTTACTGACTCTTCTTTCAGTAAGTTATTTCCTAAAAAATAAGAAAATAAAATATTTAAAGTTCCCTTTAACTCTATACTTCCTCTAAATCAAACATGTCAATTTTTCTCATTTTTCAAGAAAATTCTGCTTCTTTAATACGGCTGCTCACAACTAAAGGAGGGCTAAATCTTAAAAGAGAAGCAGCAATGTGAAGCTGATTGCGAGTTGTCACTGTTATTGACCACTTTTCTTTTTGTCCCATGCCCTTCACAAATAACCAAAAATGTTTCCATTTCTTTTTTGTTTTGGTTAATTAGATTGCCACTTAATAAACATAATATTATTAAGTGGAGATTTCAACCTTAAAGACTCTAAAAAAGACTTTAGTGTAGTATTTGGTATCCTTATTTCGTCAATTAATAAAAAATAATCTTGAGACATTCAAATTTAGCTAGCCAGCAATTCACCGCATTCAAAGTCCAATTGAAAAAAAATAAAATAAAAAACAATACTTGGTCCAAATGATTACCTGAGTTTCTTTTTTCTAACTACAAAATATTCAAATTTTATATAAATTTAACGGCCCGTATTCATTGGACTAATTCTAACAAAAATTTACAATTTTGTTAAATCTTTCAATTCTTTTTTTTTTAAATGAAATCTTTTAATTCTTAAAAATATACATTATCATTTGAGTTACCTGATTTATCTCAATGATTGAACTACTAATGAGTTATACAACAACCGTTAAAATCAATCTTTAAAGAATATACTTATTTGTTGATAATTAGTTCACCTAATGACAGCATGCTATGGAGATTAGAAGCGCAGTGCTACTGGGGTACTAACTTAGTTGAGATGTCCTGGTGCATCTCTGTTTCCTAATCCTCCTGCATTTCATAGAAAAAAAAGGCCCTAATACATGTGAATCCCCCAAAACTTGTATTTAACGAACAATTTGCTCCTTGAACTTTGCGAGTACTTACAAACCCTTTTCAACTTGCAAAAATAGCTCATGTTACCCCTCAAACTTTGAAACGTAGTCGTTTAACTATGTCTTAACAAATATTTTGTAAAATATACATTATCATCTGAGCTACCTCATTTACGTCAATCATTAACGTTAAAATTTATCTTTAAGTTATGTACTTATTTGTTGATAATTAGTCCACCTAATGACAGCATACTAAAAAAAGATTGAAATTCACGTTAAGTCTTTAAATAAAAATTTATCTTTAACTATATCGTAATTCAGCTCCACTTAAAAGATTGTCTGCTGAGATACTAAAAACATAAAAATACCCATTAAGTCTGCAATCCTTTCACATTGAAATTCACCTCCACTTGGAAAAAAAATAAACAATGCCCAGATTTTCTACTGCTTCCTGCTTTGAAGTCCAATGTCATTCCCTATATGTAATACTTTTTTGGGCTGTAAATTCTAATGTCGCTGCCTACTCCATATTTTAATGGCTCTGAAATCTGATTACCTGACCAATTCATCACGCCCAAATCTTAACTTAGATTTGGTCGTGTAATAGAAGAAAATCCATACCGAACATTAATTATCATATAATTATTATTATACTCATTTCAATTTAAATAATAACGTGCAAACAATTTTTTATTATATTGGAATAGAATCTACCTGAAAATAAGAAGCAATCATGATGGTAGAATATCTTGAAAACACCACTCATTCAAATGTGTAAGTGATCAGTGAGTCACTGCAAACTAAAACATCTTTCAATTTTTTCAGAGAGTTCAGACTGCAAGAACTATGAAACATCGCTCTCACTCATCCGCTTTTTTTTCTTCCAAGTGGAAATTTTAACTCATCAACCTCTGCAACTTCCTTAACTTGGTTATCAAACAAATTTCTCATTTCATTAGTATTATAAAACAAATAAGACTCATTTGAAAAAAGAAAATGGAGATGATTCATGTAATGAATCAAGTCCCTAACTTAACACAAGATTAAAAAAAAAAAGACTAAAACTGAGATTTTCATCTTTTTTTTTTCTCTACATTAGAGGACTATTGAGAAGACCATGCCAAGTAGAACCTATACCATTCCAGCTCTCTCTTCCTAAATCAAGCTCACTGATATTTCCATTCCCATTAATTTGCCATGGAAAACCCAACAAAACCTTGCTTTCTTCTTCTCTAGCACTGCATAATTCTTGCTTCATTGTTGTGACTGTTACAGCTTGTGTGGTTGCACCAGTAGTACTCATGTCATGGTGGTCAAAAGGCAACACCATTTCTCCTCCACCACCACCACCATAAATGTTACTATCCACATCACCAACATTGTTGCCACCATTTCCATACCCATAGTAAAAATTTTGGAAATTGCCATTTTGGGTATCAAGAAACCCACTCCTTAGTGTATCAAGAAATGCAGGAGTTGATGGAGAAGTGTGAATACTAGCAAGATTACCAAGAATCTCAAAATGGGTATTACTGGGATTTCCCAAAATTGATAAATGGTCATGTTCATGATCAAACCCTAATTGACCACCACTAGACTGCTTCTGAAGCCTGGCAAAGGCAAGAGTGGGGTCATTGGAGTCATAAGTCAATGTTGGGAGGGTGGTGAGAGGGTTTGAATTTGATGTTAATTGTTGATCTTGGGTTCTTTTCGACGACCACGAAGAAGATGATGATCGTTTGTTCTTTCTACAGCCGCCGCCAACCGGGACATTTCTCAAGGTGCCGCCTTTTGTCCAATACCGGCGGCAAGATTTGCAGAAGTAACGAGGTTGAGAGAGGCTGTAGTTGTTGTAGTAGCAGAACTTGGTGTTGGCGGAATCACATCTTGGACATTTTAGTGCTTGCTCTGGTTGTGGTCTTGGTTTCCTTTCTTGATGTGCTTTTGAGCAAACCAGCATGTTTTCTAGTGGCATTTCCTGAAAAAATTTATGGCAAGATGGAAAATGTGTATTAGATTCATATGACATTGCATGGAATGGAAATTTAATTTGTTTCTTTTCTAGATAAATTCATTTTCACACTAATTATATATTTATAGCTTCTTGACTTCATATGAATGAAGATTTGTGAAGGTCTCAAATATTGTTGCAGCTAATTGAAAACTTAATAAATGTCAGTACTTATTGAGTGGAAAGTAAACAAGAAAATCTTCTAAAGTCCTCCATTTAAATGGAAATTCTTTTGATAAAAAAAATTGAGATCACGCGCAAAGACTATATATTAATTAAATTCAGAAAACACTTGGTCAAGATTTATCAAATCCCCTTCTTTGAACATGATTAGAACTAAAAACTTTCAAAAATTGAATCACATAAAAGAGTGAATTATCATATTGCTACACCATCTTGAAACTAGCTAATTAAGGAATTTAGACGCTAACATCAACTAATTGAAAGAAAAGAAACACACAAGAACACAAAAGGCAAGACTTGTGAAGGTCAAAATTCAATTGCAAATCCATTAAAGATCTTCTCAAAATGACACCAAGGTGATGATGATTAAAATTAATTAGTATTTGATAAATAGTGAAGACCCATCAAAGACTCTTGAAAATCATAAACAAGAGAAAGGCCATAAAATTAAGAGAATCACAAAGAGTAAAGTGAAGAAATTAAAGAAAGCAAGAATCTTGATTTGCATCAATGGAAAACACCTGAAGATGAATAATTTACCTGGCGTTGTTGTCCACTTGAAGGATCCATCCATGCAACAAACCAATCAACCCTAATTAAATTCTCAAACACAAATAGTACAAGTAGCTAGTAGCAACAATAGTAGTAGCAATAGAAGTATTTTCTCTCCAGTTCTACCACACCCTTAGCAAAGAGAAAGCAGAGAGAGAGAGAGAGCAAAGTGATGAAACAAGGCCAACCCTCTAGTTATATGTAAAGCAAGACTGGAGAGAAAGAGAGGTTATGTTTATGTAATCATGTTTTGCCGTACAAAATCATCAATTCTTTTCTTTTTTGTTTTAATTTTATTTGTTATTATAAGCTTGGACTTAGAGAAAGGGGAAAAAATCGAGAAAAAACTGTAATTCCTTTCTTTATAAATAAATCTGTTACTCGTCTGCCGCAGTGGATTCCGTTTAGAGCCAGCTAAACAGCTTAACATTCACTGATACGAAAATTGTTCTACCTCATTTGACCATGTTCTTTATAGATAATTCAAATTTTAATATATTATTGTTATTATAAATGATAAAAAAATCTTGAATCAATGGGTTTTCAATTTAGAACTTCTCGACCATGAAAAAAATAAAAAAAATATCAAAATAATATTTAAGGGTTTTTATTGTAGTAATGAAAAATCCGGTCTTTGCACTTTCAATGAAAATATAGGTGGTTTATTCCTTCAAGTTATTAATGGTGGTCACATTTTCCCCCCTCATGTTATGACAGACCGTTAACGTGTATGAACATGTAAATTATTAAAAATTGGTTGGTCCAAAAGAGAATGTAAATCTTACAAGGATATATTTGATAACTTGATTGACTAAATTATTGACGATAAGAAAATTCATTAACGATGAGAAAAATGGTCAAAAAATCTTAATGATATGGCATTAATTACATTTCTCTAAAATTGTCAAAAACTCGTACAATCTCAATCAACAAAGGTCGAAAAATGTAGCCATTTTAAACTATTTGAGGGAAGAAACGTACTATAACTTTCCTTTTCAGAATCAAATTTTTAATTTTTAATCTTAAAAATAATTTTAGTACTAATAAATTAAAAGTCTATTGATAAAATATATCATAAGTTAGTTGAAGTTTCAAATTATTACCTAATCTCTAATATATAATGGCAAGCAATATATGAAAAAATAATCCTAAAATTTTTGTTTTCAAAATGAGAGAGTCAGCAACGGCCCACCGGTTCACCACAAGGATTAGTCCCTACACAAAATGCGCAATAACCATAACGACAACACATGCCTCTCTCTCCCTCTCTCTGGCCTAGTAGTCTTTGCGGGTCCCATCTCTCGCGTGGATGCAACTATATGTGGACCCCTTTCCTCGCAACGCTGTGGTCCCCACCACTAACCTCGTTTTCTTACCTGTGTTCCTGCTCACACTCATCGCCAATTCTTCTGCGATTTTTCCCTCTTGTATCACAAAAAACCAGGCGCCGAATATATTTTGCTTTTTGTGTCAGGGAGGGGCTTTGTTAATTTGCTTGGTTATAAACATGAGTTTAAACTTCCTTCAAAAAAAACATGAGTTTAAACCTTAAACTCAAAATCCACAATATGCGGACGAAAATTATTTGTTACAGTGTTCTACTCTTACAATCACTGTTTTTATTATTGTCTTTATGATTTAATTTTTTCTATTTAGATTATTCGGTTTTATATTAAATTTGCTTGTTTGAAGATTTATTTGGCCAACTTATTTGACAAACACAACTTTCTAGCATGTAATATCCTACTAAAATAAATAGCTGAAACTAGTAGTTAAAATTAGCTGTTATGTGATAATTTTATATTCTCACATCATATAAGTGTTTATAAATGAAAATATTTATAAGTATAAAAATTTGATTATTTAAGTAATTTAAAGTTGAATTTTTGAATTTAATGATTAAAAACTCATTAGTTGTTAGATATTATTTATAAATAATTACGTATTTATGTCAGGTCATGGCAAAACCTACCATTGTCTTTATTTCTTTACCATCGAGAGATCTACTATTTCTGGTAAATCTTACACTTTTTAAACATACGTAAATTAAAAAAATATATACATGTGTTTAGAACAAAAACATTCTCCGAAAAAAACGCTTAAGCAGAAAACGGAGATTTCTGGTCTATAGAGTGCCTTTTTTTTGTTGTTTTGGAGTGTTGTGAGGAAATGGGGTCCAATTTGACAGAGCGTTTGGATAGACGATTGATTGATATTGATAGAATAGTTGGAGTTGGGTGCTCTGTTTGGTTAATAATATGTGTGTGTTTGTGTTGAAGGTTCTGGTGGTGATGTGGACTCACAATGATGGTTTGGGACACACACTAATGACACTGACCCACAAATCATCCTCATGCATCTTCTTCATCGTCTATGTCATATTCCATAAAAAAAATCCCCTTTTTGTTAATAAAAATAAAAGAGAATCAAATTTCTTCCCAAAACCTCTCTACTATGCTTAAGGTTTTTCTACAAGTTATTAGAATTCATCTAATCCAGCAGGTGTGAATTAAGGAAGCACAAAAAACATCGTTCAAAAGAAAAGGAAGCAAAAAAAACCTTATTTCTACAATAAAAAAATCCACAATAAAATATGTTACAATTGGTTCTCTAGTACTCAAGTTAATATTTCTACACATAGCAACATCTTTATAGAAGATTCTTGAATTACAGGTTATGAGAAAAGGATTCCAATTGTTTTCTCATTCTAATTAACTTAAAACCCTAGTAAAGAAACTGACTTCAAAACTTAGAATTGAAACTTAGAGAAAAACTTTCTGTATTAAATTTATTAACGTTTAATTATGAGATAACAACATAACTAAATTTGTAATCTATTACTCTCAATCTATCAAAACAAATACCCATTATATATATTTGGCAATACTTACATAACTGTAAATATACATATGTAATCTACTAATTTACAACTAATTACTTCTATTATTTGCTAAAGACAATTTACCAAAAAAACATAAATGTTTGTACATTTCTTTTGACAATCAATCATTTATTTGTCAATAATGCTCAACTAAACAAGCTCAATTCATGATGTACATAGGCCACCATAGAATTTTGCTTTGCTGTGTCATTGCATTATATATGGATAGCCAGCCGTCCACCATGAAATTTGCTTTGGGAATTTGTTATCGCCTAGCATGCATGGGTGGTCCATATAGGAACATTTTTGTGAGCTAGGTCAGAAACCAAGAACAATAGTCTCTTAATTTGATTATAAATGAGATTACATATTATGAACTTCATTAATGCATTCGACGTATTGTCCATTTTTACGTACGTATTAAATCATTAAAACTTGGTAGTGGTACTAATTTGACCATGATAAATGAATGCGTGGATAAGATAAATATATACCACAATAAATTGCCCAAAAACGACATAGTTTTGATGCAAGATGGGTAAGATAAAAGTGAAGATAAGTGTTTTGTTAGAGGCATTGGATACTAAAATGGGGAAAGAAAGGTGGGTGGAATAGGTATACAGTTGGTCACATCATTAGATGCGTATGAATTATTATGAAGTGGGTGTTACATATTGTATTTTGCTTGTACTTGGCCGCATCATAATTTAATTGGTTGCGTTTTCAATTCGTCGTCAAAAGACTAGATTCATGCAATTAATTTAACACAAGGTGCAAATAATTAAACTACAGCTCCATTAATTCCATTGACAAAGACGTACCAACAAAACGTTGATGATCAATTCGCATGTCAATAAAGCCTTTAACTTCCACGAAACATGCTACGTATTTCAAACATCATTTTGCATTAGTTTTTACCGTTTGCCTTACAGATTGTATCTTTTTTCTCACTTAATATAAATTTATTATCGATTAATATTTTGTTTTCCCTATAATGTCATTTATGCATGCTTAAATAATGTTTTGATGTGAATTCCGATGAAGGTGGCTCAAATACAATGAGACCTCTAAAATTGAAGGAATATGAAAAAAAAATTCTTTTTCATAAGTCCTAAATAATAGACCTGTTTCTATTTTTATATTAGGAGTTATATGATATTTGTACCAAATTGTCCTTATTTATTAAACACATTAAATATATAGTACATAAAACCTTGAAATTGGTGGGATAATTGTGGAGGACAAAATTAACAATATTAAATCTGCTTAAAAAATTGGATTTAACTATCTTTATTTTTTAAAAAAAGAAACTCTTATATTTTTATTCATTGTTGGTCTCACAAAAGAGGAGACCAATCCTCATAATAATTATAAAAAATCTGGATGTCCTTAAAGTTTGAACACAATATCTCTTGGTCTTAGATGTGAGTACTTACTAACTGAGCTACCTAATTTCGGCGATTTAACTATCTTTATGATTTCTCAACCAGTTTTCAAACCTCTTAGAATGAATGTAACATGAGAAAAGACATTAATTACAATTAATGTGTGATTGCCCTAAAATTATCGACGCAAATTATATGAACTACACAAAGTGCGGGAAGTCAGATGTGGATGGGATATGCATATGGTGATATGGGAATCATGCAAGTGGAAAGCAAGACTCCTATCAGTGTTGTTCAGTAGGACCACTGTCTATATCACCATATTTCTGTCGGCATTGCTTTCTTACAATTGATTTAGGCACCGTTTTCCTATCAAAATCATACGTATGTATGTTTTGCAATATCCAAACCTAGTAATTTTCGATCTTTTAACAGTGGAGATGTAATAAGCTATTAGCCTACTGGTTTTTTGCCTTCTAATTCGAACTAGATGAACTGAAACAGTGAGCAGTATTCTATGAATTAGTGACAAATCATGACCATTAAATTTAGAAAATAAGTTCGTATATATTTCTTTAAAGGGACAAAATTATATGTTAAATTTAAATTTTAAAAAAATTACAATTTGTTTTGTCGTGAATATATAGTCAAATCAAGATTTAAAGTCTACATTTTTTATTTATATAACAATTAATAAATAAAATCTTGAAACGTTGAATTTTTTTAACTGTTGTATTAACTATGGGAGGACAGTGTATCAAAAAATTAGTCAGTCTATTGTACGAATCATATTTATCCGAAATTTGTGCAACATATTATTAAGCTGCAAAACAAGAACATTGAACTCATTTTCAAAATGGTTCCAAAAAACTAATCCATTTTGGGATCCATGTAGAGTAGGATGCAATAGAAGACCTAATCCGTCATCATTCACATTCATTAGCTTTGTTATTAGTAATTACATATAATATTCTTATTTAATCATTTCCACGACATGGGTTGAGGATCATTCTTGAATGAAAATTAGTCTATATATTAGAACACCACAAAAAGCAAACAACTCATTAGGAGAAAAATAAATAAATTTAATTATATTTTAAATAGCTTATCCAAATCTATTATCTTCACACAACCAACAAAAAAGAAAGAAAGAATCCATATGCAATCCACTCAAATATATACGTGAAACAGTGAAAGATCAACCAGTCCAATAGAAGAAAAATAAGGTTCATAGATATCTATGGATTGTTCTTTATTTTTATTTTTTGTTTTGGAGAATATGTAATTGCTACTAATGGATCAAGAATCTTGGAGTGGCGAGAAAACCCATGTTACCAAACCAAAAGTCTAAGCTGTCGTCGTCTGTCTACTGGAATGGAAAATCATAAACAAACAATGATTGAATCCACTATCTGTTAGATTTTCCTTTGATTCTATCAAATTCTCTCGCCTCGCCTACACTCTATAAAACAATTCTAGGAAGTAGTAACCATCATTACTATAAATCAGCCGGTAATAATTAATACTAGCCTTAATCGTACTTTTTCCCCCTACCATCAGTTTTCTAGCTAGTTTCCATATCCATTTTGCAATCCATAACTATGTAGTTATCTTCATTTTTAGAGGTATTGGAGTTGTTTAAGAAAATTTTGCTCTTCAAAAAAGTCGATTTTGTGGCCTTTCGTAAGTCTTTCAACTCTCAAATATGCTCATTATCATTTTATCTACCCTTTTAAATTAATTCTTTAATACATATACGAGTGTCAGACAATAATAAACTAGAAATCCAGAAAATTAAAGAAATTTTTAATTAGTTTCAAATTCTAATTTTAATACAGCAATAATGAATTTTGATACCAAATCAGACAAGAAAAATTGATAACAAATGAACATATAAACAAAGCCTCGTTAGGAAACAAAAATGACCAGTCTTGATTTCAGAAGCAGAAGAAAACATTTGGGCATATTTTGGTGGTGGGACAGGAGACATCATAGGGATCAGTCAAGTAAGTTGACTCGTCAAAATTAGCAGTCAAAGAAACTAGTGGATAATAATATAATAAGAACAAAATAATAAAAAGGTGAATGTGCCGAAACACAAGGTGACATCTTGTGTTAAGAAAAGAATCATGGAATTCCCCACTACAAGTGAGAAAATCTGCATCCACATAGTAATAATTGGGATGTTTCGACTTTGGTTTTGGTTCAACATTTTAGGCTTCGTTTCACTTGTATTCGACATTAAGCATGCATTGTAAAGCTTTGGTCGGTCGTTTCTAGGAATTCCCCAATATTTCTGTACTATTCTTTTCTAACTCAGTGACCATTTTTGTTCTATTCTTTTCTAACTCAGTCCACTATATCGTTTTTGGCAATTCACACTTTATATATATGACTTTGCTCGTTCTTAATACGCAAATTGAAAGGGAAAATTGAAATTTAAAGTTAACTAATTAGCCGACAAAAACACAGCTCGCCAAAATCAATTTGACGCTAGTTTAACTAATATTTAGGCGTATGATCAATTGTCCATTCTAAAATTTAGGATTAGGTGTAATATGAACTCTTCATATACAGTTAATTAAAAAAATAACAACGTCCATCTATGACGAACTAATTATACTTAGCAGTAACAACAACGTTAAGATTCATAGTCTGTCATGGACAAGATTGCTTCTAGTAATTGTCTTTTGATTTATAAAATTTTTGCGATAATGTACGTTAATGATAATAACCAAGTAATTTCTAATTTGGAAAACTTGGTACGACTCCTATGAACCAATGATCTAGCGATATTTTATTGTGAAATTGTTGTCAATTAATCTTAATATTTGTCAACTTTTCAAGTGTGTGTTATAATTTGTTATTGAATGAGCTCAAATTGGAGATATTCAACGCCTTTCGTTTGCAAATCATTAGGTGGTCAATTTGATTTTGAATAACTTACTAATTGAATCTGTAACTCATACGATGAAAAATAATGAAATATATATAAACATGTATAAGATGATTGGTATTGGAGTCAACTCTAACAACAAAGGTCATAGATTCGATTTTCGATAGAAACCGATAAACATGTTCAAAAAAAATCCATGATTCACCATTATTATTCACAAGATATTTATTTTACTATTTATTTGACTTTTAGTTATACACCAATAATTAATTTATAATCTGAAGTGTATAAGCGCACACCTGAAGAAGACAAACTGAGTACTAAGGTTCAGGTACAACCTGCAATGCGAACAAAACCAAACCGAACCAACCAACGGCTCAAAACAAAACAGAAGCGGCCGGGACGAGGAAATCGAGTAGCTGCCGAGGAAAATGAAAAACTACGGCATACCCAAAACAGCGAAGCGGAGGTGGGGACGGATAATAAAGTGGTTGGTCGGTGGAAAGTGGGACCCACAGATGGTCTGAGCCAACACGTGGCATGGAAAGTCCGGCTCCCGAGACGAATATTTGGATTTACGAGGTAAAGAAAGAACATTTTAACAGCAGCAGCAACAACAATAGAGCAGAGCAGACCAGAGTTTCTTCACTGTCAAAAATCCCACACTGTGGGCCCTCTCTCTCTTGTCTGTCTTATTGGGCTGTGGGTTATACGGGCCCCACTTTCCTTTCTTTCTCCTCTCTTCTCAAGCAAAGGAATATTTATCTCCATTATTTAATTTTTTCAATTATTTTTTCCCCAATGATAATATATTTATGCCAAGTTGGAAGCCCATTACTTTTTTGGACCACGTGATTTGGTTCTAGATTGTTAATTAATTATGTTTTATGATTGTTAAGTTGAGTTGTTATTTGTTGATTATACTTTCCTATATAAGATGATTTTTTTTTACAAAAAATGGTTACTTACTTCAGGGATAAGAGTCTTAACAATTTTTTTCCTCTTAACAAATATTTTGCTCTAGAATTTAAATCTTAAAGCACATCTGATGCTCTCTTTAAAAATTTATTTTTTTTAAAATAAAAAATAAACTCAAAAAATAATGCTCCAATGACCTCTTTATATTATAAATATAAAGTAGATAATAAATACGACAAGCTACTTTTAAAGAGTCAAATTTCATTCTTTATTCTCTTCATTATTTATGTGACGTGAGTTTCAATATAATTTAAAACTTCCTATTAGCTAATTATATATTTATATATAATTTTTAATTTATTTTCAAATAAAATATTAAAATTTAAAGAGTACCATTGTAGATAATTTTTATTCTCTCTTTAAAATTTAAGGTGCTTTTTATATATAAAAAAAATACTTTTTAAAATAAAAGTATCATTGGAGATGCTTTTAGACCTCTTATTAGGTAGTTTTTTCAAGGTTAATATGCTAATCACTAAATTAACAGTTTATTGGTATATTGTTTAACATTTGGTAGTGGTTCAACGTATTCAAATGCTAAAAAGTGTTCGATAAAAAGGTAAATAAATTTAATCAAGACCGAACTTAATTAATTAAAACGAATGAACTTTTATGTGGCTTAATTATTTTATGTAAAGTTTCTATTTCCAAATTTTAAAAATCTGAACAAGGTTAATATGTCCATTCCTCTCATTATTATGAAAAGACAATTCAAGATTTTAAATTTTTTTGCAAACGCATATAAAAATACATAAATTTAAATTAAAAGAAGAGATAATTATTTATACATTCTTAAGCCTATTGTATATATTTTTTTTCATTGCTATTTTTCCTATTTAGTCATCTGAATATTGAAGCTTTAGTGTTTTGGATGAGAGAATTCAAAGGTGCTTGAATTGTTAGGAGCAATGGACAAGTAGTGAAAATTCAAAATGTGAATCAAAATAAAAGGGCAAATTATAATCGAATTTGTTAATGAATTGGAACTCGTTTGGTAAGGACAACACTTTGCATTATGTATATTTAACATTTTATTAAAAAAATATATTTTTTAATTTTTTTATTATACAATTATTATTAATTATTAAAAAAATTACACAACCTTTTCAGACAAGTCCTTGGTAATTGTGGGGGGAAGTAAATGGCACGTGCTAATTGGGAAGGACACGCGAGACAGGAGAAGGGGTATACGCAACACGCATGACGTAGGCGAAATGGTGATGTGGTCATGGGTGAGATGGGGGGGGTTTTGGTAACGGATTTTGTTTTGCCCGGATTGAGGATAAGGACAGAAACAGAGCGGTTACTATGTGAAACAAGGAAGGAAGCAACCGTTATGCAAATCATTTGTTTATTGCGCTTGGTAACGTATCTCAGATGTTCAAGCTGACGATTGCCTGTTGCCACAGAGTGGCGGCGAATACCCCAATGAATTTCATGGAAAAAGGTTTGTTTTTTAGATCGCACAAACATTAACAGAAATAAGCGATTGACATATTTTTTAAAAAAAATTAAATATACACAAACAATAAATATATTATTAAATATAGAAACACAACTGTTTATTAAAATCGCCAACTTAAAATTCTACAAGATTTTATGTCACTGTTTCATTGATAATTAAGTAACGTTAAATTTCAAATTCGATAATCTCAAAAGAACTAAAATTGGGTTTTTGATTAAAAAAAGAAATAAAATTTAGCGATGGCTATAAAAATTAAAAATTCTTTAACAACACATATAAAATCTAAAATTTATAGTTTTTAAACAATTTGTTTTATTAAACTAATGTATATTGTCTAATGCCAATTGTTGTCCTTGTAATTATTTGAACCATTTCTTTTTGGATTAATTGCATTCTCCACTTCAAATTAAACCTTTAATTACACATTTAACCCTCAGACTTTCTAATTTTTGTCTCATTTAACCATTACATTTTTTTCTCTCCTTCTTCTCTCTCCTCTTTCTATCTTCTCACCTGCTTCTCTCTCCTCTCTCGTATGCCTCTCTCGCTTCGATGACCTTTAACAGCTCTAATTTGGAGTTCTCCGTCGCATATTTGCTCTTCTCTGTCCCGTATTTGCTCTTCTCTGCCGCAGATCTGCTCTTTCTCCGCCTTGATTCATGTCATCATTATCCCTCGTGTCACCTTTCTTCCTCTCGCCTCGGTTGTCGTTCTTCCTCGTGCTTCGCTGTCATCTTCCTGCTCCCTCCCTCTGCCTTGCTCTCGACTCCTCCTCTGCGACGAGAAGCAGCAGGGCAGCTAGCTGTTATTTCCCTTTTTTGTCTTTTTTAATAAAAATAAAAAAATATTTTATTTTAAGGTTTACAAATAATAATTATTCAAAAAAATTTATTTTGATGTGAAAAATAAGAAAGTTGTTTATGCATAGTACTAAAATGGAGGAAACTAATAAAGTTTATTTAAATTTTATTTTATTGGTTATTGAAAAAGTTGTTCGCAATTTAAAAAAAATTATCATGTTTTGATAAGGTTGATTAAAAGTTTTTAAAAGGTTGATATGTGGTTTATAAAAAATGTTGTTTGTGATTTAAAAAAAAATTATGAAATTTTTGTAAGGTCGATTTTAAGTTTATTTAAGGTTGATTTTGTTGGTTATTAAAAAGGTTGTTTGTAATTTAAAACAAATATAATATTTTGATAAGGTTGATTTAAAGTTTTTAAAAGGTTGATACGTGGTTTATTAAAAATGTTGTTTGTGACTTTAAAAAAATTATGAAATTTTTATAAAAAATAAAAAGTTTTTTTAAAATTTTTGTAGGATTATATAAAAAAGGACTAAATGATGAAGAACAATAAAAAATAGGGACTACCAGTAAAAACAGCAAAAAAAAGGTCTTCGTTGATGTAATAAAAGTGGGAGGCTGCAATGAAATGAGAAGAAATATGAAAAGAAAGTAAAGGAGAAGAAGTATTGATTTGTAATTGGCCCTTTTTTTGTTCTGGTCAAGAACCGTTTGGTTGGACTTATAGGAATGGAAGGACTTCATCAGATAAGAGGGCAAGTCACTGTCGGCCCAAAAGAGATAGTTAATGCTTAATACTACCTCTCTTCTCAATCATATGGTTTGTTAATTCTGACATCAAATTCTGATACAAAAACTTATTCTGATCATCATGATTCCTAGTGTGGTGTTTAAATTACCCACACATTCACAATCCATAATATACATTTACAAAAAGAACTTTTTCATAAATTCAAAAAAAAAAGAACTTTGTCATTATAATTACTTTACAAAATTAAGATGGAACTTACAACATGTTACTAGTAATGTGTTGAAATTTTCAATTTGAGACTTGCACTAATAGCTAGCTTGTTTGCTAAGCTTACATGATCATTTTTTCCCATTGATGCAGGGTTAAATTAAGGTTTTAATATCTAACTACCACCATTTTTAGAAGCATATAGCATAGTATGTGTAAAATACTAAACATGCTTGTTTGGTAGTAATAAGTATATAGCATATAGCATCTTCTCTAAATTATACCAAGTTAAATGTTGTTAAGTATGTTATATTTACAATTTTATCAATATTTGCTTTTTTTAAAAAATATAATATTGAACTAAAAAAGGTTAAAAATGAAATTTCACTATATATATAAAAACTAAAAAAGCTCATATCATCTTCAACTTTTACTATTTACAACCTACAAAAACTACTACATGACACATGTTAAATACAAAACATGCTACTTTCCCAAACAGGCTCTTGATAGATATCATTTTATTGTTGCATATCCAAAAACTAAAAAAATTCATATTTATAGCTAAAAAAATTAAAACAAATCAATCTAATGCTAAATCTTACTGCTGTTCACCTTAAAATGGATAAAATCTCATTGTTAAATGAAATGAATTTACAGATTGTGGACATTTTTGTCCATCATATGTACAACCATTGTCTACCTAAAAATTAATAAAATTCTAATATCAAATGAAAAAAAATTACAAATGGTGAATATTTTTGTCTACTATATATACACCTGTTATCCACTTAAAAATTAATAAATTTATAGATGGTGTATACATGGTGGACAAATAGAGACATTTTATTCACCATATGTACACCTGTTGTCCACCTTGTAGATGTAAAATTTAATAAAATTTCAGATTTCATTATTTTTGCAAATAGTTTCTCCTTATTTGATTTTTAGAAGTATTTTCATGTACTAAGCAACTTTGCAAAGTTGGCACTCATTTTTCGATATATTTGTAGTTTTTCAAAATTAGTTTGCTTCAAAATTGGGCCAAATACATATTTACCGAGACCACAAAAGAAAAATACAGAATCACGTATCAAAATATTAAAATTCTGGCAAGATATTAAAAATTTAAGCATGTCTAACAACAATTATAAATTAAAAACGCACGCACCAACAGCTAAAAAGACGCTAAACAGAGTACTCCACCAACAAATCTTCTTCATCCCCATCCAGTTGTTGTTTGTTTTTGCAATTTCTGTAAGCATTACTCATCATGAACCGGAAGCTCTCAGCAGAGACAACCGAGGATGTCTTCGCCATATGTTTGAGAGAGTCGTGGATCTCATCAACAGCGTCACTAAGGTTGGAGAAGCGATCATGGAGGGCAGAGGATGTGCGGGTTTCGGAGCCTTAATCGATGTTACGGGACAGGTTAGATAGGTACTCAGCAAGGTGGCGGGCTTTGGAAAGGTTGACGCTAACGGCGTTGCAGGCGAGGCATTAGGAGTTTTGCTAGATGTTGGAGGCATAGCAGGAGAGGGAAGAGAAGCAAACTTCTGGGTATAATGTGGCGCTACAACTTGTGCGAATGTAATCGGTGGAGTTGGAATTAGAGGGGTTGCTTTCGTCGATAGCAGGTATGGGACGGAGGAGGAGGAGGAGGAAGACAACGGTGATGGAAAGAAGTAGTGGGCTATGGTTGTACAACAAATAAACAACCTATATACAACATATAAACGACATGTATACAACATATATACATTATATATACAACAAATAAACAATATATAAACAATGGATATACAACATATAAACATGTATACAACATATATACGTTATATATACAACCAATAAATAACATATAGACAACATATAAACAATAGATATACAACATTTAAATAACATACAGACAATATATAGACAACATGTATACAATATATATACAAGAGTCTGTGAATTTAAAAACATGTGTTTATGAATTTAAAAATATCAAAATGTGAGTTTGTAATATGCAAAAAGGTGGGTTGAAATAAATATTGTAAAACACGCGACATTGACCGTGCAAATACCACTTCAAAATTTGCCACAAACGGGGCCTGGACCATGGGCCCTTTAATTACCATGGAATTCTGTCTGGAAGGGCGACTGAGCAGCTGAAGTTGGGAGTTGGTATTGTCCAACTTCAATGGTTCTTGGACTTCTTTTGTATGCCCCCTTTTTTTATGGCACTAGATTTCTTTTGTATACTCAAAGTTGATGGGGATCTCTTCGTGAAGACGTGAACCCAAATAAAAAAAGTTGTTGAGGATCATCAATGTTTAACACATGCCTATATAAGGAACAATGGACCAGGGATGTGACATTAAATAAGA
>CAODLS010212482.1:0-18640 GCA_948243855.1 Flueggea neowawraea | reverse complement strand
AAATCCTAAGTGGTGATACTTAGGTAGTGGATGTAGGCATCGAGTTGGCCGAACCACTATAAGTTCTTGGTGTTCTTTAACTTACCGCAATTACTTTCGAAGAAAATTCAAAGCTTCTAATATCACACTATTCGACCCCCTTCTAGTGTGATTGTCGACTCAACACAGACAACGTACGTAACGTGTGTACGACATACGTTATGAATGGTCCAGAAGGCTGAACGACTATAAACAGTCTCCAACGGCTAGTTTCTCAACACCAATGGTCAAATGGTTTGGAAAAACTATAAATACATCAAGGAAGGGCAGAAAAACATGGACGATCATATGCTTTCAAAGCTAAAATGTTTTTATCATTCCATCACCCCCAAAACACCAAATTCAAAGCTAAAGAAAAAATCAAGAGCATTGTGTCAACACATGTACTCTAGCATAGAGCTTTCATTTTTGTAAACATTTTTTAAACTTTTTGAGAGTGGGGAAAGGTTGGTTGTGAACCTATGGAAAACAACATTTTAATGGCCTTATTGGTTTGAGCCGTAATCAACCTTAATAACTTTAGAGGTATGAGCCGTAATCAACCTTGTTGGATTTAGAGATATGAGATGTAATCAACCTTGTTGGCCTTAGAGGGGTGAGACGTAATCAACCTTGTTGGCTTTAGAGGTTTGAGCCGCAATCAAACTTGGTGTAAGGTTTTGTTAGATTGAGCTGTAATCAGTCTCTGTTATAGTGGAAATCCTAAGTGAGACTTAGGTAGTTGACGTAGGCATGGTTGACCGAACCACTATAAATCTTGATATTGTTTTTCTTGCCTCACTCCAACTCTCTTTCGTTCTCCAAACTTAACCAAGGCATTCCCGGAAAATTCTCTAACAGTTTGTCGACAACATTATTGAATATAACCGCTTATATTTTCGTTCCCTACAATATACATAATACAATAAACATTAAAAAATAAATTTAGGACATTAAATTAATTTCAACATTCAAAATTAATTAATATATACTAACCCCATTATCCACCAAGATAAGTTTTAGCCGTTTGTCGCATCCATTATTAGTGGAATAATGTTCTACCACGCCAATACGTAAAACCATAGCTTTAACACACCGTTCTTTTTCTGATATTTCAAGTTTTTAATGTGCTTAATGTGTGATTTTCTCAATAATAACTTCTGATATTTTTGAACCTATAATCATAGTAAAGACAATGTCTAATACATGAATTTTGAAAGTTACAAAAACTAATTCACAAATGTTGCAACAACAATACAAATACACTGATGGACAAAACAATGTATTATATATGAAAGAAATTACTTTTGATGTGTCAAAGCTATGACAAGATTCAAGTGCTACAACCAAATGATAACACATGTGAGGTTTTTATATGAAGATGAAGATAGAGACGATTGGATGGTTCTCAAATAATAGAATCCTAATAAATATTAGATATTAGAATTTGCCTTTCTTTAAGATAGAATTTGCCTCTGAACAAACATCTAGTATATTTGGAGGAGAAACGTGATTGATTGATTAAATTTAACTTATCTAAGCGTTATTAGCAATACATGAATTTTGACATTGCGAACGTGATTGATTATATGCTTTTGTGTTTGTGTTCGAGCAGTATCCAACTTTTCTAAATTTAATTTTAAAACGTGATGAATTGGTTCTCAAATTCCATTCCTAAAATCGTAACATGAATTGGCGTTTGACATGAATTCTTGATTGGTTAAATTTAACTTATCTAAACGTGGTTGACAATCCATGGATTTTGACATTGCAACCGTGACGGATTGGTTCTCAAATTCCGTACATACAATCAAAACATGAATTCTTATGACATGAATTGGCGCTGACACGAATTCTTGATATAGAATCATATCTATTATTCTTTACTGGAAATTGAGTATTTTTTAATTAATTCGACCATTAACAAATAACTTATAAGTATTTATGAATAAAAAGAGGGATATAAATGTCCAAAATTTTTTTCTACACCCGTATATTTATATATGTTATAATGTTATGATTTTTTTCTATTTTTTAAAATATTATATTTAAAGAGAAATATTGCAAACAATTTTTTTTTATTTCTACTCTTTATTATTAAATATGCTCTTATACAAAAAAAATATTGTTTCATTGAAAATGCTCTTTTTGGTAAGTTCTATGAAGTGCGTTTGTTTTCATAGATTAATTATATTCCACAGTTGCATTTGCGTTTTCAACTCAGGTTTGGTCTTTGTTTGTTTCTTGCATTTTTTGTTAATTAAACACAATTTCTTATTGTTGCTATTTTCCTTCCAAATCTATCCTTCTCTGCTTTCTTCCTCCACGACTAATCCTTTGTATTTCTCCTAACCAACAAAACAACTAAATTTTCAACAAACATAAACATAAAATCATCATCCTTCACCTCCTGCTCAAATATGAGATCATCAGTCAACTATTCTCGAATCCATATTGAGCGAAAAAGAATACTTAAAAAAATAAATAATTTTGACATGAAACTCAAATGTGTTCAACTATAGCAAAGTAATTAGTAAAAGGAGGAAAAATTGATAGTGCCCAGTTAATGAGAAGAAGAAAGTAGGCATGGCTTAGGCAAATCGATCCAAGAATGTACCTCTCATTATATGTTCATAATTTTTACTTGATTGGAAATTTTTATTAAAATGGATTATTTATCTTATTAGGGGCCTTTTTTTAATTTTTTGAAAAAATAGACTTGAACTCGGGATGATAGTCCAAGCGCCTATGTACCTATGTTTACATACGAGATCAAAACCCACTTAGCTTAACCCAGTGTCAGGAGGGAAGAACTAAATAAATTACTCGGTGAATTTAAATCATGTTGAGATCTGTTGCAATTTGTGGTAAACCCTTTTATAAAAACTCATACAACTTTACTAATAACGATTTAAATTCTCCTTGTAAAATGCACAATTCAAGGAGAAGGCGAAAACAAAGATGTTGTTTTATATATATAGAGAGAGAGAGAGAGATAGAGAGAGAGAGCTCAACTTACTCTAAGAGCAAATTTTTTTAACTTACTCTTGATCCTCACCAACTATTGTATTTAAATTTAATGGTGATGGTTAGATTAAAAAAAATAAGTTGCATCAACCATTAGATCAAAATACAATGGATAGTGAGATCAAAAGTTAGTTGAAAAAATTTACTCTTAAAATAAGTTGAACCTTCCCTATATATATATTCGATTTGACCAATGAGGTGGCTGAATCATATTCTGTTATTTTCATCCTACCAAAAAAAGGGAAGGATTTGAAAAGATATTTGGTGTCTTTGGATTTACCAACCAATTGGTAAAATCTTATGATCATCTCAATAAGTACTATATCTCATATTATCAACGAACTAAATGAATCAAATTTTGTTATTTTAGTCCAACCAACAAACTAACAGGATTAGAATGACTATTTTGCATTTTTTTGACTTACCAACCAACTAGGAAAATCCTATGATCACTCAGCTAAATCTACTAGCTAACTAGCAAGACTTATTATATATATTTTTTTCTTTTCTTTTATGTTCTTGATTAAAGATTTTTCCGATCAATTGGAGAAAATCCGATTACCATCCTCGCTTAATCATTTTGACTCCTTAAAATTTGCATTTGAGCATAGTAATTATACCTAAAACAAAACAATAAAAGAAAATTTGAGCACTAAATAAACTAATGCGCACCTGACCCACAATTGTTTAAATTCAGATTAAACAAAAAAAGAAAAAATAAAAATAAAAATTCAACAGCCCAAAAAAATGAACAAAATCAAATTTAATCAGTTCCGGTGTACTTTTCTTTCCAGTGCACGTCACTTTTATTTTCCTAAATTTCATACATTTACCTTTAACTTTTTATACGGAGCTCCGTCCTAATTCATTTTTTTCTTTTAATTTTTATTCAACTTTTCCAGTTCACTGCCCCGCATTTTCTCGTCTCTTTCCTCTTCCCTTCCCCATCTCTCTCATACAACTCAGTTGTACCCTCTCTTTCTTGTCTAAAAAACAATACCAAACTTCTCGTAACAATCCTTCACCGCGTCTTCTCCCTCTCTCGACGGTGCTCTGTCTTTGGTGTCGGAGGTGGACCTCAGACGAAAAGAGACAACGATGCGGCGACTTACAAAGAACAAAGAAGGTAAAAAAAATCGTTTAGATCCAGAATTTTTGTCTTCGATTTTTTTCGATTTCAGTTTTTTGAGATCCAAGAGAGTTTTTCTTTTGTTTTTGTTTTCCCTCTTCCTGATTTGTCGAGCTTTTATTTTTGTAAATTTTTTTCTCTAATTTTGTTCTTCATTTTGTTCTGATTTTGATGTTTTCAATCATTGTGCAGTGTTTGTATGTTATGAAAATTTATAGTTGTTCATAAGATTTGCTTTTACGTTTCATTGAATAAATTCATCATACACCTGTTGTTCATTTTTTTTGCTTCTCTTTGACTTCATACTATAAACATTTGCTCAATAGATTGCCATTTTATTTCAGTCAGGAATAGTATAGCATAAAGTGTTATTCATACATGTCTGTCTCAGTTGTTGTCTCGATGGCCCGAGGCATTCCATTGTTTAAAGTTCTAACATCCATTCCTAAACATAGTCCAGTAGATGCTGCAAAGAATTTAATGGAAAAATTCTCATAATGATACGTTTTGAAGTAACCACTAGTTAAAAGGTTACTAACTTGTTTATAATTTATTCATAATCTTCAGTCTGGCATCTCATTATTATTATTATTATTATTATTTTGCAAGTTAACAAGTGGAAATGCAAAATTTGCTTCTTCTCAGTTCAATTTTTGAGAGTATGATGATGTTGATTATTTTGTTTGGCTGCCGAGACAAGTCTCTGATTGATCTAGCCTGCTGTTAACTTGCGGCGCTTTTAGAGATTTGGATCCAGGCACAAAAGACAACCCAATCTCCACCGTTTGGCTTCAAAATGTTAAAATATTTTTAAAAAGTTTATTTAAGGTTTTCAAAAGGTTTATTTAAGGTTTATCTAAAGTTGTTTTTTAGTTTTTTAAAAAAGTTTTTAAAAGGTTTATTTAAGGTTGTTTGTTAGTTTTTTTTTTTATATTTTTAAAAGGTTTATTTAACGTTTTTAAAAAGGCTTATTTAAGGTTTATTTTTCTATTTAAGATTTTTAAAAGATTTATTTAAGGTTGTTTTTTAGTTTTTTTAAAAGTTTTTTAAGTTTTACAAACGTTTTTAAAAGTTTTACATAAGGTTGTTAAAAAGTTTATTTAAGGTTTATTTAAGGCTGATTTTTAGTTTTTTTTTTTAAAATTTTTTAAAGTTTTTAAAAGGTTTATTTAAGTTTTTTTTAAAAAAATTTCTAAGTTTTTAAAAGGTTTATTTAAGTTTTTTCTAAAAAAAGTTTCTAAGTTTTTAAAAAATTTATTTAACATTTTTTAAAAGCTTTTAAGTTTTAAAAAAGTTTTGAAAAAGTTTATTTAAGGTTTTTTTTAGTTTTTAGAAGGTTTAAAAGGTTTTTACATTTTTAAAATATAGATTGTATTTTACTTTGGTTTTTATTTTTTTAATTGGGTTTTAATTAGTTTTTTTATAAGATATTAAAAAAATAATAAGAAGACAATTTGATTAAAAAAATAATATAAATTAGGAAACAAAAAATACTAGAGCCCACATCAATTTGATTACACAGTAAAAAACTTTAAACATAAAACAAAAGATTTTCCGTTTGCTGCAAAGGCTTTGCCATAGGTATGTAATAATATTTCGAAAAAACTTTCAAATAGGGTTAGTTTTATAATTGGCCATTAGTTTCTATACTTGAACCAAACCAACGAAACCAAACCCAAAATAAACTAGAGCCCACATCAATTTGTATTAAAAATAGCCACACCCACCCGCAACAAGTGAGGAAACAAACTTGCCGACCCTAAATTAAAGAGGAGGCACCGGCAACAAGAAGACAGGTGGTGTGAGGCGGCAAGTCTTGGAGGTGGTTTCCGTCCTTGAGCTCCGCTGGCATACGGCGACAAGAGGTCGGCTCCGGCGTTCTCTTCTTTGTTTTATTTCTTCTTTTTATTTTATTTTATTTTATTTTATTTTATTTTATTTCCACTCTCCTTTTTTTTTTCGTCTTCTTCTTTGATTCTTAAATTCCCTTTTTATTTTTTCACAAATTTTATCTTCTCTGGTTTTCTCTCTTTTCTTCTTTGTAAGCTTTTTGTTCTTTTTTTTTACTACTTTCGTTTTTTGACAACATCGGGAAACCACTTGGGCTTTTCTGAGTGGATACTGTCTGATTATAAGACGATGATTTTATTTTTCAGCTTCTGGATGTGATTCGAATGTGAGCTTGCAGCCCTGTAGTTCTTAAAATTCTTCTGTGAGCCTTTCTGTCCCGCATTGCAATTCCTTGTAGCGATTAAAAGTGTTTAATTTCTGCAATAATATACGTGCCCAAAACACTTATTGCGGAGACAGCAAGCTTAAACTCTAGCCTCTTAGCATTTAAACAACGCCAAGTTTTGTTGTTTCCTACCACAAGCAGTGCAATGAAGCCCGACCATAAAGCACAATTATTGCGTTCCATTGCTGGCTATCTAGACCGCAGTGGCTTCCCCAAGACACTTAAGAAGTTCCGCTCGGAAGCCAAATTGGAGGTCTTGCTTTTGCTTGAAAAAGTTGCTCTCTTTTATCTGTTTTGTCTATTTCTTTTGTTTGAATTTATCTTACTTTTGGTTATTCTGT
This sequence comes from Flueggea neowawraea, assembly GCA_948243855.1. Classification (NCBI taxonomy): domain Eukaryota; kingdom Viridiplantae; phylum Streptophyta; class Magnoliopsida; order Malpighiales; family Phyllanthaceae; genus Flueggea; species Flueggea neowawraea. The sequence goes on along the minus strand of CAODLS010212482.1, from coordinate 11,889 downwards.
TTTGTGTTCCAGAAAGATGATTTGGGCATGTCCTCGTATGATTTAGAACAAGTCTTCTGCAAGTTTCTGGACTCATGGTAGGAGTAAAACTCATTGTAAATTTTTATTTGTTTTCTCTCTTGATAAAAAGAAGGGTTTTTGACGATTATCTGGTTTTTATGACAATGAGTTTCAGTTTGAATATTAGAGTTTTGCTAAATGTGTGTTCTCTCTTTCTGGCTCCTGTAACTCCTTCATGGGCAAGTTTCCTATAGATTTTCACAAATCTTGTGTTTGTAATTCTATTGAAGATGAAGATATTGTAGTTCATTAATGTCTGCTGCATCTTTGTTCATTTTGATTTTTTTTTGACAACATACATTTTGATTTATTTGTGGAAACCACTTGGGCTTTTTTGTGTGGATGCTGTTTTATTATAAGACAATAAATATTGATGATTTTACTTTTGAGCTTCTGGATGTGATTCGAATGTGAACTTGCAGCCTTGTAGTTCTTAAAATCCTTCTGGGAGCCTTTCTGTCCACATTTCAATTCCTTCTAGCGATTAAATTTCTGCTTTTTGCATTTTTTCAGTGATGATGCTGGTAAAAAGTTAGCAAGCAAGAAGACTGAAGGTAAATATATTTTTTGCCTGAAACTATGGTCTCCTTTTCTGTTTCAGATTTCTACCTGCCCATTATCACATCTTCTTTCACTGGTAGTACATTTTTTAAAGAACATATGTACTTAAGAACCTTTATGATTGTCAGAATCTACAGGCTTGCAGGTTGACGACACTTCTAAAGGAGATGGAGATGTTGAACCTGCCTCTGCTGTTGAAACTATCAAAACTAAAAAGAAAAAGATTAGAAGTGATGATGCTTCTGGAGCTAGTGAGAAGATTATGGCAAGTAAGAATGCTAAGGAAACAAAAAAACATGAGGCTCACTTAGATGCAAAACCTAAAGAGAGCAACCAAAACAAAAGGATTTCTGATTCTGTGGGCCAAGAAGAAAGCAAAAATAGTGAGATTGTGCATGAAGTGCCAGATAAGAAACAGAAAGAGAAAAAGAAAAGGAGAAACAAATTAGATTCTGAGTCTCAAATTGATAATGATGAACATCATCCATCAGAATTGTTGAATGAGGCAAGCAAAAGACGTTTAGAAGACGGGCAAGTGGTTGATTGTTAGACCAAGGCCGAGCAAAAGGAAAAGAGAACCAAGAATTCTTCTAATACCAATCTTGACAACATTGAGCAAGATGGATTGGAGGCCAATCAAGACGAGTTGATGGGCAAACAAAAAGAACGGAGCAAGAAGAGGAAAAGATCTGCTTGTGAGAAAGATGCTGAGCAGCCTACTGATAAAAAAGTAGTTGAAGAATCTAAACGTAGAAAGACTGAGGTTTCAGAAGAAGGTGAGAGAAATGGCCATGTAGATTCTGGCACATCTAAGAAAGTTTCTAGCAAAGAATTTGATGCACAAGCAAATGGGAATCTTGAGAATAAGGGAGAAAACTCTGCTATCCAGAAGATCACCAAAAAGCAACAGAATGGTTCAGCTGAGGTACAGTCAAGAAATTTGTTACCAAAATTGTTTAAGACCTTTTAATTGTCTGTATTTGCCAGGGTAAATGTAATGTTTCAGTTGGTATATATTTAATATATTGTTATCTCGCATAAGGAGGAAAGATTTCAACTGAGAAGCATTTAGTTCTTAACCAAACAAAAATCTTAACTCTAGTGGAAATTTTGTCAATTCATTCCCTGAAAATGGTGTCAACAACCTTAAATATCATCATCATGATTTAAGGTATTATGTTTGCCCTTCCTAGATTTGTAGTCGACGGTATTATGTTTGCCCTTCCTAGATTTGTAGTCGACTATCTACTCAGTTTCCTCTGAATCATTGTTCTTGCCCACCCTGTTTCTGTTTTGCTGTTAAGTCAGTCATCTCTCTTTATTACTGTTTCCTTTGATAGTCATGTCTGATCAAGTTTTGCCATCAGATCACAATTAGATGCTGATGGAACATGTATATATTTGCTCAACAGTGTTGTTTGAATGCAGCCATGTACAGTTAAGCGGTTCCAGAGAGTAAAAGTTGACGAGGTGGCCTTCTCTGATGAGAGGCTTAAAGATAATTCATATTGGGCAAAGGTCTGCTAGATTCTGTGTGTTAAGTTTCTTTTTGCCCTTTTAGTTCAATCGAGGTTGGTGAAAACTTTTTTTTTCTTCGAATAATCTATAGAATGGTGCTGAGACTGGGTATGGTGCCAAAGCGGAAGAAGTCCTTGGGCAAGTCAAAGGGAGGTACAATTTGAAACTTTTCAACTGTTCATTTCATGTTTACATGTTAGTTTAGGACATTGGACAACAAATGATTTGGTTTAGTATTATTTGAAGCCATCCTCATTGCTAACTAAATTTTGAACAAGAATAAGCTATTTTAACGTCTATCTGGTTCAAACTGCTTGGATGAGTTGTCTGTATTTTAACGGATCACTGAATTTATGCAATGAGAAGTATCTTTATCTAAAGGCTTAATGACATTAAAAATCTTTTTTTTTTCCCAATATAAAGTTTGGTCTTATTTTTGAACATTATCAATTTCATGCCTACCTAAACTATTATACTTGCATCCCTTAAGGCGTGTGTCATTTTTTTGCTCCATAAATTTTATTAAAGCTGATGGTTCATAATTTATACAGATAGTTTTGTAGCCTTTACGTTACTTGGTGTCAACTTTCTTATTTTTCGTTTCATAGTTTCTCCTTTTTGCCCTTTTCTCGACCAAAACCTGGAGAACTGAGTGTTTGAGAGAATACATACAAGGTGTTTTGTTATGCCAAATGTTATACAACTAATGTTTATCTTGTCATTTTTCTAGTGTAATGCATGATTTTATTTTTTTTGGTCTTAAGATAGCTGCTTTTCCTTTGCTGACATGTAATATAAATGTCAACATTTTCTTTATAATAGAACTATCATGTCTCCTGTATGCGAGTGTTTTGACATTTGAACCGGCAAAGGAGATGGTTGTTTTCTTTCTGGTCTGCTTTTGAATTGTGCTAGTTGTACGACTGAATATTTTCCTAATTGGATGTACTTGGATGATAGTCTTTGAAGCTTGTTCTCATCCATGCCATGTCCCGACTTTCTTTCTCTATATAGGGCTTTTAGGCATGAAAAGACAAAGAAGAAGCGCGGATCATACAGAGGAGGACAAATAGATCTGCAATCCCATTCAATTAAGTTCAATTATTCTGATGATGATTGATGGGATCCAATTTTGTACTGATTTGAGTTTTGCTGATTCTTCGCACGTGGCGTTATTACTGATTTATTGAAGCACTGTTCTTCAAGTATCAACCGTGATAGAGTTTTTCAGTCAAAAAAACCATGATAGAGTTTTGTTTACAGTAATCTTCGTTGCTTTTTTGTGCTGGTAATCATGCTTGAGCATGTTTAACTTCTTGAACTGAAATTAGTAAACATGCTTCGAGTCGATGTATTGGATGGCTAATGCATGAAATCTCATTTTGGTGCACCTGCACTAGAATAGAAATTAAGTTATTGAAAGCTGGTTGTCTTGTCATGCCTAAAACCCCTATATATTGGGAGAGAAGAAATCATTTATATTCTAATCCCGAGGTTGGTAACCCCTCATTGTAAAAAAAAAAAAGCACACTGATTATATTGATTCTTATCAAAATAGGTACTGAATATTGATTTTGTACTTAAAACATATTTCTGCAAGAGGGCAAGATATGATCATCATCTTTTTTGGATTGATAAGATCAAATCATTCTAACAAGGACTTTGAGGATATCATCCATGGATGGTCTGCGTAAAGGGTCATCTTCAACACAAGCCTTAGCTAAAACAGCTAAGCACAATGCCTCAGCAAGAGAGTAATCCTCCTTTAAACATGGATCCATGAACCCTTTCAAGTGTTCAAAACAACCACCTTCACTTGTTCCTGGTCCACCTATAAATCCTATACACTCTGTCAATGATGAACCATTATCAGTTTCCACTTTTCCTGATATGAGCTCAAGCAACACTACTCCAAACGCAGATATGTCTGCTTTCTCTGATGCTGAAGCTGATCTACTGATACCATTTTCGGCCGCAATCCATCCTTCGAAACTCTCTGAACTTCCATTTCCTCCAATGTTTGTAAGCTTAGCTCTCCAAGCTGAAGTGATGAAAATGTTTCTGCTATTAACATTCATGTGTGCCTGTGAAGGGAAAATGCAGTAATGAAGGTAGTGAAGAGCTGTTGCTACGTCGAATGCGATTTGAGTTCGCCTCAGCCATCGAAGAGGACTTAGCTGATTCGATAAGCAATCTCTCAAGCATCCATTTGCCGGTAACTCGAACACGTGGTATGACCAAGGAAAATCATTCTCTCCATAGCAGACACCGGTTAAGTTCAGAATGTTCTTGTGATTGATTTTGGAATGTACATCAATTACTTGGCGAGTTTCTTCGAATCTCATTTGCTTGATCATCATTTCGGAGCTTTTGATCAACCCTTTATAGGACTGATCTCCAATCTTGTTCTGTTCATCGAAATTCTTGGTTGCTTTCTTGATATCTTCAATGCTGTAGTTGTTCAAAGAATACTTAATTCCAGCGAGAAGATCTGGTGATAAACAAGTTCTGGAGCTTTTACCGGTCTCGCCCAATCTCGGAGAACTTCTTGCTGTTGTAGAACATGAAAGTGGCGAGCTTCTAGTGTTGAAAGATTGTAACTTCTCTAACTTTGCTCTGTGGAAGGCCTTCACATACAACCCTGCCGCAACAGATGCAGCAACTAACAGAAAAAACCCAACAACTGATGCTACGATGTACAGATTTCTTGCCTTTGCGTTGTCTGCATTTTCTACGTAATTGTGGGAAGAAATGCAGGTTCTGGTGGAGGAGAATTTGGCAAGCTAAAATCAATAACCGGGCGGGATTTCAGAGGAATCAACACGGTTGTGCTTGGATAGATGGTCTGTGAAGGTACAAATTGATTGATTGTCCATAAATCTTCAGGAGATATATAAAATTTCCTAACCAGAACATTCAATTCATCTCCTTCTTGCAATGGATATGTAACAAGATACTTGATTCGGCGAGAATCAGGACAAGCACACTTCAAAGGAACATCAACCTAAGTACCAACCTTAACATAATTTTCCTGGACCGTATTTTCCTCAACAAGGGTCTGCAATTTCACCAACCCTTCAAAAACATCGCAAGCCACTTGCTGCAGTCTCATGCTTTCATTGACTCTGTAGCTGAACTTTACCTGGAAAAACTTTCCAGTGCAAGAACATGGTATGGGAACAACAACTTCTCTCCCTGGATCAAATTTTTTGGACCGGGACGTCAGATTGTTGATCTGAAGCAGTTCAACGGGATCAACCTGCAACAGTTGAGATATATCCGATATAGTTTGGAACTGTTGGTTGGTTCTATAGACCAGGAATGTGAGGCATGAACTCTGGTGTGACTTGCAGGTGTATCTTGAACCGGGAAAGCTGCCATTTTTGGAGCAACTTGATGGATCATAATATTGTTGATCAGCTTGGAGGACATTGAAGCATGCCAAGAAAAAGAAGCTAATAATTATCATATTTTCTTGAATTAGACAATCTGCGAAGCATCATTCTGCAAATTGTCCAAGAAGATACAGCATATTTTTAACTACTACATAAACTATGAACTGAACTGAACTAATTTTAAAATTTTATTTGGACTAATTAGAGAAAAAAAAGTAGTTAAATTACAAGTAAATTAACTCAAATTTATTTATTAGAAAACCAAAATAAAAATATCAAACAATTATTAGTTTAATTTGCGGATAATAGACTTTTTGAAAGCATCATTCATTAGTTGCCAGCCGGCGAACGTGTTGGTGACCAATTATGAATTTATATATTGCTATAATCTTTCATATTTTCTTCTTGTTATTTGCGATAAAACCAATCTCTGTCGTATAATTCCGGAATCCGGAACGAATTTGCAATCCAAATATGCCAAATATCACAGTAATTTACATTCAATCTTGTCAAATCGATGATCAGTCTAGTTCAACTGTAGTAAATTAATAATAATAATAATAATAATAATAATTACAGATTCACGTTTCCATAATTGTTGATTTACAGTGTCATATTTTTTATTCACAATTCAGTTATTTCCAATTCATGCCACATGTTTCCGTTATGTTTATTTTTTTAATTTAACCTGCGTCATTTTGTAGTTGGTTTGTTGTTGATTTACTGTGAGTTTGTTGTTGATTTTACGTTGATTTTTTGTTAACAAATATTCAATAAGCCGATACTAAACAAGTTCTAAACAAATTTTAAACAAGTTATAAAACATGTACAACTTATATATATTAAATAAATATACAATGAACTAATACTAAATAAGTTTTAGACAAATCTCAAAAAAGTCTTAAAAAGGTTATAAAATATGTAGAATGTATATATATTAAACAATTATACAATGAACAAACATTGAACAAGTTCTAAACAAGTCTTAACGAGACTTAAATCTCTTGCTACTAGAAGTAGTGAGTGAAGAAGGTATATGTGAACGGAGCTCCTCTTCTCTATCCAAAGCCACGTCATGACCATTTTCAATGTTTTGGTTGCAGCTCCAAGTGTTGGCTCTATTAACAATACTCAGCTTCTTTATGCTCTTTTTTTTGACTTCTCAAAAGATACAGATTCAACTAGACATGTTATTTTTGAACCGGAACCGGCGAACCGAACCAGACCCGGACCAGTTGAAACCGAAATCGAACCAGAATCGACCGACCAAAATCGGAGGGTTGCAGTTCAGGTTCCGGTTCGACGTTTCCAAAAACCATGGAACCGTCGGTTCAACCGGCGGTTCAAACCGCTATTAAACCGTTGGAACCGTCAGTTCCAACGGTCATTTCCTATTTTTTTTTTATTTTTTTTTTCAACTCTATAAATACACTCATCATTCCTACCAATTTTACACTATTTATTATCTCTCAATCTCATCGCTTCTACATTCTCACTCTCTCAAAATTTATTTTGCTTTAAATTGCTTTTATTAATTATTTATATATTTTATTATTGTAGTTACGTTTTCTATATTTCTCTAAGTTATTTTTTGCAATTACATTTTTCAAATTCCTTCCATTTTTTTACTATAGTTTAATTTAGTTATTTAGTTATTTCATTACATTTAATTAACATTTGCATCAATGGAAAATTTTAGTTTAGTTTTTTTTCTTTATATTTTAATTTATCATGTATTGTTAATTGTTGAATTGTATAATTAAATTTGATATTGTAAATTGTAACCACGGTATAACTTTGTCACAAGTGAGGACATCTAATAAAATATAATGAGCTTTTTTTATTTTGTTTAAAATTATGTGATGTAATTACTATTAGAATAGTTAATTTGTTTGAAAATTATTAAAAAAAATTGGAATACAATGTATTGTTATTACTATAGTTAATTATTCAATATAACAAAATTTACAAACCAGAAAAATAATTGACGGGATAAAATAGAGGGTTAAAAACAAAATTTTTTTAAAAAAAGAGAAAACCGAACCTAACCGAAATCGGCTGTTGAACCGATCAAATCCAGTCAAAACCGGAATCAGAATCGAATCAATCTGGAATCTGACCAAATCATGGGAACCACGGTTTGGTTCCGGTTCCTCCATTCTAGAAATCGGAACCGTCGGTTCCAAAACCGGCAACACCTCTAAATTCACCAATCAAACCTTCAAATAAAATCCCAGAATAAACAAAGAAAAAAAATAGAATAAGGGACAAACCTTTATCCTTTTTATTCTGTTTGTTGACAAGTTCTGTAAAATCAGCCAAACCACCCAGATCTTTCTCCAGCATTGAAAATTTGTTGTTCTTCATTAAATAAAAGGAAAGAGAGGAAATTTTGGTTAGATAGAAAAAAGAAAGAAAGAGAGAGAAAGTGAAAAAAGAGAGATCGAAAGATCTTGTTTGATTAAAAATTAATGTTCTTCATTAAATAAAAGGACAGAGAGAAAATTGAGATTAGATAGAAAGAAGAAATAAAGATAGAGAAAGTGAAAGAAGAGAGATGAAAATTGAGAGAGATCTTGTTAGATTTTACGATCTGTTTGTTTCTATGTGTTTAAAATCGTGAAGCTGTAATTTATGATGGTTATGACGTCTGCTGGAGTTTTCAAAAATTTTGTTTAAATTTTTGAAACAAGGCCATTTGTAGCCATATTTGCCTTTTCTGGCTCACGTGTAACTGTAATTGGTCTTTTTGGAAGACTCTTAAAAAACTTCTCGCAGAAATAATAATTTACAATTAATTAATTGGATGAGCATTCACACATGATCATTGTCTTCACACACACAAATTGCATTCACATTTAAGAAGAAGAGTTCACGCTTACAGAAATTACATTTCACACTCCACTACTCACCTCTATAAATGAGGCTTCTACTATTCTTCAAAGTTGTTCTATCTCTTCCACAACTACACCAAAGTTTTGCCAACATTCTTACTAACTTAGAGTGTCAGAATACTCTCGGGGGATGAGTCTGTGACCTCTGACTTTCTTCTGTTTTGCAGAATTTGACGAGTCAAGATCGAGTTTATGATTGTTAGTCTTCAACTTCACCATTTTTAATATTGTTACAAATCAGAGGCCACGACGGTAGCATCAATAACAACAGCAATAGTAGCAATAGCAGGAGCAGAAGTAGAAGCAGGAGAAATAACAGTAGTGGTGGTGGTAGTAGAAGTAGCAGTAATAGCAATAGTAGTAGCAGGAGCAGGAGGAGCAATAGCAGGAGCAGTAGTAGTAGCAGCGGTTAATAATAATAATAATAATAACACATGAGGTTGTCGTATTATATATATATATATTTTTTTTTCAAATATTTGAATATTATTAAAAGATATTGGGCTATTATTTAAAAAATCATAACTAGTTTCATCGGGAACCATTTTATCTAAAATTTTAAGCTAATGGATGAAACTTAAAATCTAAACATAACCATATTCATTTACAATAAATTCATAGAAAAAATATATATTGTAAAGACAAACATTTATATTTTATTTCTACATTAGACTAGGTATATACACAGTGAAACAGAAAGACTATCTTATATATTGTCATACGAGAATATATAAATCAATACAATCATGGTTGTGACAAAAAATAAGTAAAAAATGGAGATGCTAATCATCTCTGAGTTCATTTGGAACAAAAAGTTTTACTGGACGTCCATGTAGTGCCTGCATGGGTCTAGAGTTGGCGTTTGATTCCTGTAATTATGAATAGATGATCATGATCAGCATGTAAGTCAAGAGCTGATAAATTAAAGAGACACAACGCCTGTTTTTGAGCTTTACTATTTTTTTTGCTAAAGTTGGAAATTATTAGAAAAATATATTTGTGACTTTATTACACGCATTTGATAATAGTGATGAATATATATATTATATGCCTACGTTTCTAAAATAAATTATGAGTTTTTGTATTGACTTATTTTTATCATTATTTTCCATAATTACTATTTTAATTATTCGAATATAGTGTAGAAAATATTTATAAATAGTTGAATAAATTTAGTGTTAGTAACTTACATCATGCACAGCGACTCGGAGCAAATTCACTTGTCGTCTTGTAACAGTCCTTACCTACGTCAACATATTTACAATAACAACAAAACTCATGTCAATAAACATAATCAAATATTATATATCATAATTAATATTTATCAATAGTATTAACAATATATATTTGCTTGTACTGTAAATCGAACCCACGACTCTTTAGTGCTGGAGTTGAGATATTGAAGTATTATTTTGATGATACTTAAGTACCTTTGTGACAATGGTCCAGAGAACATTTTGAGAGCAAGGAGGAATTATAAGAGAACCAATGTATCTATAGTATTTTCTACTCCCTATCTTGATGTGTTTTGGGTTGATTACACCCACCGTTGTCTCCATTTCTCTTGTCCCAGCAACCAATTTGAGATGTTTTTGCAATTGAAGAATTAAAGCATTCACAATATATTAATTATGCTCTAACATATATATACGACCAAATAAGTTTTCTTTCTTTTTTTTATAGAGAAATTAAAGCTCCGATTTATCAAATAATGAAAGAGATTTGAGGAGGATACTTACAGAAGTCAAAAAGGAGTCTGGTCTTCCAATCGTGTACATAATCCCTACCACGGCAATCCTTCCATCGTGGCTCTCATGGACCATGTGTGCCTCTAAAGCAAATCTGTATTTTCGTATAATTTAAATCAGTGTATTTCTTTTTCTTGTATGGTGGACCAGCATGTTATTAATTATAAACTTGTGATACATTTATATGTTTGAAGCTATATAATGCCCCTTTTTTTGTTTTTATCTTTTTTTATTAACTCTCTCAAAGAATTATATTTCGACCAATCAGTACTCGAGACAACTTAAATTCAGTTGATCATAAGTCTATTGAAATTGTCCACTTGTTTTTTTTACTCGTATAATTTCTCAAAAACTACCTGACCATGCACAGTCACTTAAGAAAAGATGATACATATGACACACATCTGTTATGTATTTCTTTTATTATCATTATTCTGAGACTCTTGTAACATACATAAATACAATAAATCATTCCCTTAATTCCTAGACTTTAAATGGCGTCAGAGCAACCCTAGATTCCTTTTTTTTTTTGATAAATAACCCTAGACTCAAGTTTTGCATTTGGGAAAATTTAGGTCAGTAATTCTTGCTATAGATGATTAGATTGCCGATAGTCTGTCCAAACTCTAGCTTTTCTACAGTTCCAACATTCAACGATAAGTTCCAATTATTTTTATTGCCAGGCAAGCGCTTGACAGGGGGTTGTTAAATGATACATAAATTCTTGTCATTACAAGGCAAATGCTTGCCAGGGGTTGTTAGATGATATATAAATTATTGTCATTACCAGGCAAGTGCTTGCCAGGGGGTTGTTAGATGACATATATTTTTTGTTGTATTTGATTATGTTTCATACATTAGTATATTATTGTTAGATATGAGAATCTTCGAGGAGAATTGCATCACACATGCATGGACTTAGTGAAAAAATATCTAAATAGATCTAACACTACGTCTTAACCCAAAAGTTTTTAAGGCATTGAGTTATAGGTCCTCACAATTTAAATTCACTATATCCATATATTTCTAATGTGGGATCATCTCTCTACTTTTTTGTAACACTTATGCATAACCAATGATTTTTTCCTTAAGTGTGAATCTCTTCCATAGGCTTGCTTCTCTAACGATGAAACTTTTCCTAGCACTACAAAATTTTTCTTAGACCTCTTCAAGTACTAATATGGAATTTTAACATTATTTACTCTTAAACTAATATGGAAAGTGCTCTTTCGTGACTCCACACCCATATACGAGTTGACCATATTCACATTAGATAAGGGTTTTAATAGTCAATACAACTCTTTACCGTATGCCTGCCTAATCATCACCACGGTGTCACCAAGAGCTCTTTTCCATAATTCTACCCTTCCGTCTATAAAATTGTCCCCTCAAAAAGTCCTAGATTCGGGTTTTACCAATCTAAAACTCTTCATCATATTACCACATCATACCATGATTCGTGTACATGTATAAATACTATGATTTTACATTAAAAAAAGACGGAAATTATTCACTCAAGCTCTAGATTTTACAATAATAAAATCTAAACTATTGTATGTATTTTTATATAATTTTTTACCACGATTTTTATAGAAAAAATTGACCGCAGGCATCATATACCAATCGATATGTCATTGTAGATTAGATATATTAATTAATTATAGCAACTAAAATTACCAAAAAGATCTGGAGAAGAGAAAATATGATGAAGCA
>CAODLS010212427.1:0-18242 GCA_948243855.1 Flueggea neowawraea | reverse complement strand
CATAAGAAATTCAAATAAAACTGCTTAATGATATTAAGTTGAAATTTTAATCAATTCTTAGTTCAAATTTTGTTAATACGGGGTGAATTATTATTAAGTTTTAGTGGAACTACGGTTCCTTCCTTCTAATAATATTTTCTTGTCTTCATTCATCGATAAAAATAGCAGGCCAAATCAATCTTAATAGACGCAGCCGAAAGTAAAAACTAAGAGAGCACAAGAAGTCGAGATAATCCATAATAAATTAACCAATGAGCTACAAATTCGTAAATTCTCAGAAAGAGTGTGGATTGAATCTCACACAAATGCCTGTTGAGCACCAGTCCAAGAACTTCGAATAACCCTATAGTCTATGTTTAAAGTACATTTTCGTTAACATACATCGCCATCTTAACGACATGTATAGATATTTAAATTTGAATTCTTGACATAGATGGTCTTGAATAGTTTTACAAAAGTATATAATTAATGAATTAACCTTGATCATAAGTCACCCACTTGTATACAACTCATCCACAAATCAATTAAACCTGGTGTCAATTACATTGTCATCTATTATCAGCAAAGATAATGCCAAGTACCTTTCAGATAAAACATTGTTTTTAAGGTGTCTTCGCCTTTAAATTTTCAACCAAAAACGTTTAATTCTGACCATTCTTATTTTGCTTTTATTTGACAATGATGATAAAACACATGCGAATACAATTAAATCGCTTTAGCGTTCCAAACCTAAAGATATTTAATCCGAAAATTTCCTTCGAAGATGCAAATTTTGGGAGGTAAGACACAAAAGACAAAATGGGATCAGGAAGTTTGAAACTATAAGGCATCCATTAGTGTCCAATGGTGAAGGCTTATAATCAAAGGAGATTAAGACATTCATCATCATGCGTCAATAGATTGACATCATTTATTTACGCAATGAGTCACATTGTGCAACTGATCAAATATTTGTTGAGATAACTCTCTAAATTCCATATTTACTAGCAGTATATTTGGCAAGAATACCAATCCCATCGTTTAGGAGCAGGATAAACAGTCTTTCTCCTATAAATTAGTATTGAGTCTTAAATATTTTGTATTATAAATCTTGGTTAAGTTAATCAGAGAGGGGGATAACTTGGATTTTAGATTTATGTGAGAGAGGCTTTGACAATTTTGTCTGTTGAAAAATTGCAATCCTTATTTTAGTAGAGTCGTAGGCGTAAGTATATTGAAGGACGTCCAGACCATGTTAATGTTTTTTTACAATTTTTTCTTTTTTCTCTATTATTTATTATTTATTTTTGTATGGTTGTGTTCGTGTTTGAACTCCAAGAATAATGAGATTAAGTAGGATAAACTTAGAAATATACATGATGTTGCATCCACTACAAGAAATTTGCCAATTAATGATGACACTGCGATTAAAACCTGTCGCTACTTAAGCAACGGATTAACAGTGGCGACGATCATATAAGATAGATTTAGCAACGGTTGTAGATTTGGCAGTGGTTTTATATCCCATCGTTAAACCGTAACACCATGACAATGTGTTGCCTTTTGTAAAAGAACTATTTCTACGTCGTTGCTTATAGCATTATGGCATGGGGTCCTACCCGTGTGGCAACTCCGGGCCTCCTGCACACCTGAGGTTAAGCCTTGATCAGTTGCTGATGCTCATTGGTTTCGCCCTCCATTGGGCTCATCAGGGGAGCAGGGGCAGCTCCCGACCAGTGTGGTATCTAGATGGCACGTCCATATGTCATGTGTCTCGAGACAGACGCATCTCCTACGGCACGTACTCACCGTATTACGCTGCCCCGCAACCTATAGTTTAGCTCACCAGCAAACATTTCGTCTATCCTGCGTGTCACGACAAACAACTCGTGACGCTATCCCCCACTCAATTCATGCACATCCTCGTGCATGTGGGAGAACTCTCGACCCTTCCTTCAAAGATTAGGTCAAGATTCATGCGCAACCACCTTACATACTCATCTTCCTCATCTCCAACGGGAAGACCCACTTGCGAGCACCCCCCGAGCTTAGGGTGCAAGCGTGACGTGAGCTCGTCCGTGGTGGAGTTCGAACTCGCTAGTGTAGGCGTGAGCGTTTGGTGAAGTATCACTGCAGCTTCCTGCCTACTCGTCCTCGCTGTGTGGATGACACACTTGCGAACACCCTTAGGTGGCAAAGGGTGCAAGCACTGCGTGAATTCGTCCGTGGTGGACTCGCCAATATAGTCAAAGAGTGATTGGCAAATTGCAGTGTGCACGTCTTGGCTTTGATACCAATTGTCATGGGATCAGAGTCTTGGCGTAAGGACCTACCTGTGTGGCAACCCCGAGCCTCCTGCACGCCCGAGGTTAAGCCTTGATCAGTCTCTAATGCTCACTGGTTTCACCCTCCCTTGGGCTCATCAGGGGAGCAGGGACAACTCCTGACCAGTGTGGTGCCTAGATGGCACGCACATCCGTCATGTGTCTCGAGACAGACACATCACCTACGACACGCACTCACCGTATTGCGCTGCCCCGTAACCCACAGTTTAGCTCACCAGCAAGCATCTCGCCTATCCTGCGTGTCATGACAAACGGCTTGTAACAATTAGCTCTAGATTTTTTTTTCTTTTCTTATGAAAAGACCAACCCATACCCATACATATTTAACTAGGTTGACTCCAGACAAGTATAATACTATACTCTACCAATTAGTGACGGACGCAGAACAAAATTCAAGCAGGGACTCGACGACGAATAAAGTAGCATTTTATAGTTGTAGAAACCATATAACATGCTGGACCCCCTTAGGTCCACCACTACTACCAATCTAATTAGACTAGCCCATAGAACGTAGAGGACAAAAGAATGTTATTCTTTAAAAATAATCCAAAGTTACAAATTACAAGTCTCACAAACATAATCCCTTTAGCATCTTTCATCCAAAATGTGCCTAATGCCAGTAGGGGGATTTTTGAACTAGTGGCTAATCCAAGCGGGGTCGGCCGACCCCACTTGCGGTGGAGGTACCCATACACCACCCCTTTGCGTTGCTCACAAATCCTAGATCTGCCACCCCTCTTCCTTGCAACTTTCTTCGACACAGACATCGCAAGGACACCGTTTCTTTAACAATTAACAAAAACTAAACACTACCTCTATTTGTCATTCTTTTTCTAAGTTTCACGCCTCAACCAAATCACAGAGTTGGTCACCACCACCGTTCCCCACCTTCTTCTCGTTGTCGTCTATGTTCCTTTCGTCTGTGTTGCCCCCACGTCTTCTAAGTTCTGGATCCGCCACTGTTTCGAACACATTGTAACCTAAATCTGAATCATGCGCAAACTTAGACATCCAGTCTGCGGCTTGGTTACATTCACAAAAAATATGATATATGCTCATAGACCACTGTCTCGCAATAAGGTCCTTGATAATCTGCTTAATATGCATTAGCACTAGGTGATCTGCCAAACATGGTTATTTCTGCACTGATAAATAGCTACTTCAAAAAATAGACTTATTTAATTAAAAAAACACAAGCTTAAATATAATTAACGTTTCTATTATAGTCTTAATTTTTTTATAAAATAAAACACTAACTTTCACTTTAATAACATATATGTCATAAATTTAACAACATTAAAATTTCTGTTAATTTACTTATGTGGCATATCAACATGGCATGTAAGCAGCAAGTGGGTCCATTTGCTCACATGTAAAGTAAAATAAATAATAGAGAACTAAAACGACGTGGTATGTTTCTAGACATCAAAAACACCCTTCTCTTCGTCTTTCCTGCTCCTCCTCCTTTCCTTCTCCTCCCCCTATCTTTCTTTCTAACCTGCAGATTTGGTACAAAAGATGAAGAGAAGAGGTAAATTATTTGTGTTGTGAAGCAGGTTTGAGAGACATAAGAGATTGGTTATTTGTGTTTTGAATCTGGTTTGAAAGACGATGACAAAGAAAATAAGGCAAATCTGTAGCTTCTACAAACCGAAATACTCTTTTTGTCTCATAAAAATATGTCACAATATTTTTTCACAAAGAATAAGAAAATTAGGTAGAATTATTAATTTTAGTAGAAATTTTTAAAAATATCTTTTTGAAAATCCAATAAGCAATTAATAATACAATTAACTATATATTTAAGTAGAGATAATATTATATAATTGACATAATTATTAGTATTAAAAAGAAAATTAACCTATAATTTATAATAGACTAAAAAAAAAATATAGTCTATTTATATAAGACGGAGGAGTAAAAAATTGAAACCCGATAGTTTATGGTTGAAGTTTGATGGATGAAGGTTTGGGTTCCGATAATCGGAAATGTCAACCGAGTACTCATAAAAAGTTTTTGATTTTGTTGACAGGAGTGCTATTAATGGAAATTTTGACCAATTAGTGTTGGATTTTCTTGTTATGATTCGTGAAGCAAAATCATTGGTTCTATACACGATTTTGCTTTTATATGTGAATTTCAATCGCTGGGCGGAAAAGAAAAAGAATTTTGATCAAAGACATAGAAGTGACGGGTTCATTTGGTTTTATACACGAATTTTAAGCCAAATAATTTTTGTGGAGTGCTATTGGTTGCTTTGGTTTCTTTCTTTCACTTTTCTACAAAGTTCTTTCAATTTTTCCTGTTAACGACCGGCACAAATCATCACGCTTCTTTGAAATTTTAATAGAATAAGATATGATATATTAGTAATTAAAATTAAGTATAAGATAGAATAGAAGATTATAAAATTTTATTGTTTGAGAGTTTTAAAAATGAATAGAATAAATTATCTAAAATATCAATTAATAAAAGATAAAATAAGAATATTGCATAATAATTTTACTATTATACCTTTTAATAAAATATACTGAAATAATTATTATACTTAATTATGAAAAGTAAATAAAATAATTTAATCAACCAAATACTCTTAAAATAATAATAAATTTAAAAATTATTTGTAAAAAATTAAATATTATTCATAACTACAATGAAAACTCTCGATAAAAAAACACAAAGAAACTAATAATTACTACCTTTATTTGTAATATAATGTAATATTCTAAAATTAAAACTTTGACATCATTTTCATCAAAAATTATATAGTGAATAATTATAAATCTAATATGTATATAAATAGAGAAAGATAAAATTGTAAAATAGAAATATGTTTTTTTAATTTATTTTTCTTATCCGCTCTTAACACATCAAATTGTTGGATTAAGAAAATAAGAGTTTAAGGGAATAAGTAATCTTTTTCTATCCTTCTTTATCCTTTATAAAAAAAACTACCAAACAACAAAAAATTAAAATTTCTATAACTTATTTTTATCATATTTTGCTCTAGCACTCCATCTAAATAAAGCGTTAGAGAGAACGGGCACAAACCATTAAAGAGAAGAGAAGAGCTGAGAAAGAGAGGAGAGAGAGAGAATGAATTCTTATTTAGGTTAGCCTTTGTGCCACGTTAACTTACCATATCGAATGCCACGCAAGCAAATTAACAGAAAAACTAACAGTATTAAATTTGTCACAAAAATGTACAAAAATTGGTGTGTTATTTTGTAAAAACTTTGAAATCGTAACAAAAACGTGAATTGGATTAAAGTTCGTGTTTTTTAAATTAAATAAGCCAGAAAAAAACGTGCCACTTAAATTAAGACTAACTCAAATAATTGGTGTGTGAGTTATTAAATATGAGATTTCAGATAAACTCAGTATCTTTCTAAAAAAATAAGATATAACGTTAAATAGACTTAAATGGGCTTGGGAACATGGTCTTAATGATGTAATCATTGAATTTAACTTGGATTTTTTTTAATAAAAATATAGGATAATTTGCTCATCTTTCTCTCAAGTTTAATATACTCTCCTCTTTGGGCCCTATCATTTCAAAACCTACTTATTTGGTATTGGTATTTCCATCTATTTGTCATAGTCAAATTTAACACCATGGATTTAAGGTGTAAATGAATCGGCTTAAAAATTTAGGGATGAAATAAGAGGATTTATTAAACCTCAAGGATGAAAAAAGGTGACTAGCCGAACAACCAGGGACGAACTCAGGGGTCAGGGGGGTTTCATCACCCCGGCACCGATGAGGTCCTATAGATATAGCTTTATTATAAGATGAGGTTCTATGTATAGTTTTATTATAATAATTTTTAAGTCTTCGAATTTTAAAAAATAAATAATTAAGTCTTTAATTTAATAATCGTTCATTCGTCTGCTGTTAAAGTTATTATCAATTTTTGAGATACTAATCAACAGTGTCCATGAGTGAAATTAATCATTAGTCCATCATTGTGAACAACGTTATGCTTATATTTTTTACAATAAAAGTTAACAGAAAATAAAGATAATAACCAAATAGCAACTAGATTATTTCCAAAATACAAGAACTAAATAGGGTAAATCACCAAACTTGAGAGACGGCTGGGTTGGGAAAATTACCCAAAAATTTATGGATTATTTACTAGAAAGGCTTGTAAGGATTTGAACGCTTATCATATAAACTGACTCCTTGAGTAAATTTTATTTTTGGTTATAATATTTTATATTGCTGCATGTCCTATACGTAAGAGTAATGTAGGATAAATCATTTCAAAATCTAAAAGGAAAAATACTGAGAAATGTTTTTTTTATTCAAAGTAATTTATTAAGATGTTTTTGCAAAATATATTAACGTAAAAACAGTTTAGTAAACTGTACATGTTAAGTTGTCTAACTTAACTTAAGTCTTAAGCCACTAAATGTTTCTTATCAATTAAAAAATATATCTATTAAATTCGTGTTATTTAAATTAGAGTGATTAGAGCAGTGAAAAGTCATCTTCTTCGTCAAGCAAATGAGATATCGTTGTTCATCATCGAATTGTTAAATTGTTGTTAGATGTTTCTTCTGTTGCTGATATTTGGGTTGTCGCTGCAATATATGCTTTCTTCCAATGTGGCACGTCTACCATCGATTTTAATTTTTTCTTTCTATTTTTTAATCTCAAACAACTAATGTTGAGTGGTGGAAAGAGGTAGGGTTGTCCAACTACCGGAGGTTCGAGATACTCCTACCCCACTGTCGACCCACCTCCGTCCATGGGGTTGGGGTTTTGCACTCCGGTAAGCCTTTACGTCGACTTCAGCCCATTTGATTCTTGGTTCTACCACTACTAATGTTAATGATATTTTTTTTCAGCATATGGGGCCAATGTTTATGCAAAAAAGATTAAGCATCACAACATTTGCATTTATCGTAATAAAAAAATCATACCACTTATTAAAAAACATTTATTGTGTAAAAAATTCATCTAGAAATTAAAATATACAAAAAATACTATGGAGTAAAAGAGTTAGGTGTTAAGATAAGCACAGAATTATTTATAGTTAATTAATTACTTGTATATATAATATTTCCTAGTAGGTTTGTGAAGACATGCTATTCAAAGATGCCGCGAGATATGTTTTCAGAGTTGAGATTTGGGAATCGAAATTAATGCAATTACTTAAGTAGGTTAATGTTTATACAAGTGATCGATTTGCTGTGTTGGAAAACTTTCCTTTTTATTAAATGGAACTAATTAATGCATTCCAAAATTTCCATTAAACCATACACAGAATGATAGCTATAAATAATTGGAACAAAGATGTCTCAGTTTCAACTTCCAGTGAATAAATCTTTCTTTAATAATGTTTTCTCTGTTCTTGATAAGAAAATGATATGAAAGTCAACCATTCGTGGTTGGTATGAGTGGTTCAATACTTATATCTCTTAAGAGAGCTCTAGCATTGATTCCTACTATCGTATGGAGTTTTTACAATAATCAGCATTTTATTTCTTAGTGGGCCGACCTGGTGCAAACAATAATTAGTCTAGGTGTAATATGGGTTTAAAGATGCTTCTTATAGTTGGAATCTACCCAAGATATCTCGTGAGAAATAAAAAAATCTGAAATTCAAATTTAGTTTTTTAATAGTTAAAATTTACCAATAAATTTTTAATTTATTGAAATTATTAGAGTCAATTCTAACACTAAAACGTTTAGAGTTATATGCTTGATAGAGCAAATGAATTGACTTATCATAAGAAAAATTAAAATTCAGTGGGCACCAAAATACTACTGAGATTATTAATACACTTATTTCAGTTTATTTGTGCAATTGGAAATTTTGGTGTCAGTAATTAGTCCATTAGTCAGTTTTCAAATAGTTCATAATATTTTCAAATTCTACATTATTATAATTTTTCCACAAAAAAATTGGCAACCATTTTAAAAATTAAAATATTAATAATTTTTTTTTTATTAATATAAATTTTATTATTTGTTATATGTTATATATCTATATATATATATATATATGCGCCAAATACATTGAGTTTATTTTTTAACATTTGACACTTTCTATAATTAATATTTGACATTATATTTTTTAACAAGTGGTTTCATCATAAGTAATATATATATTATCTCAATTTTTAAATATTTAAATGAATATAATATAGATATTTAAAATATATGTACAAAGAAGACTTACAAAATTTAATATGAGATTTTTTTAATTGTATAATATTTATATCTACCGTTTTTATGTTTTTATATTTTTTAAATTTGAGATAACTTTTTATTATAATTTTAAATATTTATAAAAAATAAAAATAAATTTATAATATCTCAAAATAACGTCCAAAAATAAAATTAGTATAATCTACACACTTCATCAACAAGATGAATAGTACAAAAATAATTTTCTAGAAAGAAATAAATTGTGTAAAACGGAAGTAAAAAAAGCTCACGTGGATATATGATGATGATAATGACAATGTTTGGAACGTGATATAAACGTACTAACAAAATAAATTAAAATAGAAGTTGGGTGAGATATTCCAACTATGTCGGCCATGCTCAATAGCATGGGTTTGGACCTCTTGTACACTCCCTACTTTGACACTTCTCTTTTCACCTTTCTCCACTCCACTCTCTCTTTTTTTAAAGAAATTTCTTACATGTTTATCTTGAATTCTCCTTCCAGCACTTCATTGAAAATCCTCATGCCTCAATTCATATTTGACTTGAGAAAAGATGAAAAGAGAAGACAAGGCTTGTATTAGTCACACTAAGATTGTCTTGCTGCTAAAAAGATTCAGAATTTAATTTTCAATAGAATTTAATTAATTATAAAAAAATATTTTAAAAATAAAAGACAAAATATATTTATAATAGTAAAAAGATTATTAGCAGCACTAAACAAATTATATTAATTCCCTTGTTGTCCCTTCCTAGGATCCTATTATCCTAGATATTTAAGTAGATCTTCGATCTGACTCTTGTTTTATAAAAGATCTCTGTTTTTTTAAGTTTCACTCTTCAGTTCTTGTCAATTATATGTAACGGAAATGAATAAAATGTTTATTTCACTTCCACCATTTGTTGGCTGAAAATTATGTTACGTTAACCAAACATTGTCTATTATTTGGATGAATCGGACAAAACATGAGGGATCGTGATGAGAGCCTTCTGAAAGTGTAAAGACCGAGTTGAAGATTGGACCAAAACCACAAATATAGCATAGGAATTAATCCTTATTTTAATTACACTATATACATATTGTTTGAGTAATTATATGCATATCGCATATAATTATTAAATATATTAATAGTTTTAAAAAATGTTTTATCTTTTTTTTTTCACACGATAAAATTCAATAAATAAATCAATTCGCAATCTAACTCTTGCAATCTAGTTGTCACGATCCGTTTCCGAACCATGACCGGCGTACGAGGCGAACCGTCTATGAGAATTCGACCCATCTCGCACAAGTCTCGGAGAATAGATCAAAAACTAATTTTATTTCAAACAATACTAAGCCATTTTAAAAGTTATTAATAAAAATAAAAATCCAAATATCTTTAAAACATAAGTTTTCATAATAATAAAATTATTATCAAATAAAAAATTATATTTAAATATTAGATAAATATACAGAGTCAAACACCCACAAGTGAACCGGTGTGGAGCAACTAATCAAAATAAATATCTGGGCTCGAAAAAAGGACACTGACTGTAACTTTAGAATGCCTCATTGAGTGTTGAATGCCGATGAATTGCAATCAACCAAAATACCTGAAAATAAGAACAAGGAAATAGACAGGAAAAAAAGGGTAAGAACCCTAGTGAGAAAACAACACTTCCGAGGGGCACCAGATCTTACGTAAACTATAATATTCCACCCATTTTGATTAGGATTCTTGTAGATTTCTGACCAAGTCCAATTTGATCTTGAAGATAATCAGATGTATTTGTCGAGGATTAGGTGTTATCGAACATTGAGGGAGGTCCAATGCACATTGGGAAGCGTGAAAGGTCGAGTATATGATTAGAGAGTGAACAACGTACGTTGTACATTGAGGAAGACGTATGTTATCTGGAAAGAAGCATAATGTACGTTGTAGAGGTATGACGTACATTATCTAGGACGAGGATGATCAACGAACGTCGGCTGGGAACACCGTACGTTGAGGTGTGTTTTCCTCGAAATCGTGGCTACTGGATGCATCACAACATGTTTTGTGAGGCACGACGTACGTTGTGCACCACCACAACATACGTTGTCATTAAGTATGATGTACGTTGCCTTTGAAATTGTCGAAACAATGCGTTTTGGTCTGCAGCTCTTAAAACGTACCAAACCTGACACTTTTTCGTCATTTCTCTCCATTTCTCACTTCAAACTCATCTGAAAATCCTCTGCATTGCTCCCCTAGTGTTCCTGAACCATTTCTGAGGTAAGATCGACATTCTTTTCTCATTTTTAACTCATTTTCATGCACTGATTTGTGTCATGCATTTTTGGATGAAATCCATCTAGGGTTCGAAATTCTGATGTTTCTGAGTTAATGAATGCTGAGGGATGTTAGAATAGGCTAGAGGGGCCTTGTAGGAACATGATTCAAGCTTTGAATCAAATGATTTGGCGATTTTTTTGGAAGAACTAGGGTTAGGTTCGTGTTTTGATGATTTTAGGATGATTCTGAGTTCGTGTTTTTTAACTCATTTTCATGCACTGATTTGTGTCATGCATTTTTTGCTGAAATCCATCTAGGGTTCGAAATTCTGATTTTTCTGAGTTAATGAATGCTGATGGATGTTAGAATAGGCTAGAAGGGCCTTGTAGGAGCATGATTCAAGCTTTGAATCAAATGATTTAGCGATTTTTTGGAAGAATTAGGGTTAGGTTCGTGTTTTGATGATTTTAGGATGATTCTAAGTTTGTTTGAGAAATCTAAGGTTGGATTCATGTTCAGGGGGTGAATTTGAGTTGGATGCATGTTCGATTTCATCAGGTATCGAGCGGAGCGTAATTTTGGTATTTTTGCAAATATTTGCTGTCGCGGTAGATTTCGGGGTATTTTTGCAAATACTTTATGCCATATATATATTTGTAAAATTTAGAGAGTTAAGGGATATATTGTGATTTTTGAAATTATGGGGACTGACTTGTAATTTTACGAGTCAAAGACTAATTCGAGATTTCTGAGAGTTCGGGGAAGAATTTGAGAATTCTGACTTATGAAATGCGAGTTGGTAATCCCAAGACACTTCGGAGAATATTTTACAATTTGTCGAGTCTCGAGGACTAAAACGTAATTTTATATTGGTCGGGACCAAACTATAATTTTACGTAGATTTTGAATTTTGGATTGAAAGTGATAGATTCAGTTTCAGATTATATTTTGGGCGACTTCGAGAGTCTACATTTGTATTTGCATATCATCCATTTGGTATTGCAACAGTAGTACATTTTGATATTTGTGTTGTTTGTATGTATACAACTTCCTGTTCTTGCCAGCGAGGCTAGTCACCGACTAGTGGGTCTTGACTGGGTTTCAGCTTGGATTTTTATATGAATGAATAGTAGCTTTAGACGCATTGACTGTGTCTCAAACTCCTATTTACTAATTTTTGATGCGTTGGATATATTTTAAAAATGGACTAATCTAAGGATTGATTAAGATATAAATTGTTTGTGTTTAATAATCAGTGTTGGTTTTGAAAGTGATATATATGTATTATATATCGTTGCTTTGATTTTAATGCTGGATTGCATGCTATGGATTTTTGGTACTATATGTTAGTATGATTTGGTTTTCGATATGGGGACACCTGTACTACGAGGTACGTAGCCTTTGGTATACCAATGTTTGATATAGCCCAGCTACCAGGGTTGTCGGTAGCCATGTTGCCCCAATCAGGCACATGATTTGTTATTGATAGAGGCATGTCCTCATCATTTATAGCTAGTCCACACACTTTGTGATATATGGCAGAGTCCATATCATGTTTGTTTAGTCTTATATCGCTTGTATATGTTTTGACATGAAAATGTTGATTGGAAAATCTGAAATGATTTTTATTACGCCTACGTGCATGTTGGTTGCTTTGTATGCAAATGACTTCGAAATAATTTCGAAAGACTATTATTTTATAACATGTATATTTATATACTTATTAGTATTGCTTGTAGTATTTGCGAACTGTTTTTAAAACAGCCTTTGTGAGGCACATATGAGACATTCTGAAGTGTTATTTCCCTCATTTTATTTCTATTTGTGGTTGATTCTATCTTCCAGGTGCACAAATTTTGGCTTCGGTAACTGTTCCGCATCTCGGACATCCGTAAGGAGTATTTTGGTTAGTGATGCCTATTGATCGGGTTTCTTTTGTTTTTAATAAAGCTCTGCACCAGGATGCTGAGGGGTTACTAAGTTATCCATATACTCTGATGTATTTATTTTTATTTGATTTTACCAGAGTATATTACTGTATATATATTTTGACACTTATTTATATATATATATATATATATATATATATATATATATATATATGTTTTACTTAATAAATGTTTTTCTAAAATGTTTGGGAAATTAATTGTGACGGTCCACCTCCCATTGACGGTCCATCTCGTACACTGGTCATGGTCCCGAGAATGAGTCGTGACATAAACCGTTTTGAAAACCCTTTAAAAATATCACATGCAAATATAAGTGTATACACATATACACGCTAAATACATAATAATAATATTTTCAAAAAAAATCATTTCAAAATCCTTCGCAAACTAGGCAGACAACAGACATTGTACATATCAGCTACAAAATTTTCTCGGATAAATTATTTAGTTTTCGAGTATGAAATAGCCAAAAATATTTCCTTTCAAAATATTTACCAAATCTCACCTTTATTTTTCCAAAGTATTTACAGAGAATAACATTTTCCCAAAATATTTTCAGAGAGAAATTCTAAAATATTTTCAGACAGAAATTGAATGAGTATTTTCAGACAGAAGTTCCATAAATATTTTCAGACAGAAATTTCGTAAATATTTTTAGACTAAAATTTCATAAATATTTTCAGAGTAAAAAATCATGCAATGCAGATATAATGCCAAATGATAAACAGCATTGATGATCACTGATCATACACCCGTACTACATTAGAACTGCGTTAACTAGATCAGATCAAAATAAACTAGCAACCTTAGGAGTCCAAATGGTACTCGACTCAAAAGGGCTAACATCTGATAGCCTTAGAGGCTCTAAATAGTATTACGTCCACCCTAAGGGTCTCAAGGCTGTAACATAGCAGATACTGATCTAAGTACATCCGCGAGCATTGCATTCCCCGTGCTCCAGCTAAATATACCCTGTTAGACTATAGAACAATACACTACGGGAAAATGAGCAATAACACAGGCTCACCAAAATTTTGTACCCAAATAAAACATATCATGCCAAAACAATCTGATATGGGACCAATATCAAAATCCAAAATCAGGATCATACGTGGACTCTGCCACTAGATCATATGTGGACTCCGCCACTAGAAACAGACGTGGACCTCTGCCACTAGAAACATATAGTCACGTGTGTTAGCTAGACACACGGGTTACCACCTACCCTGGTAACTGAGCATAAACGTGCGTGCGGTGAGCTACACACTGTTACCACCTACCCTAATAACTGAGCATAAACATTGGTATACCAAAGGTTATGTTTACCCCCATAACAAAGGTGTCCCGAGTCAGAATAATTAAACCATAAATATTGCAAGAAATATAAATACCGAATCAAACAGATGATAGTGGATGCACCACTGACAATCATACGATGATCGGTTTCAGAAATCAAATAGCATAATGAAATAAACAACCTTTATTTCATAGAAATACAAATTCGACAGAATATTCATTCAAGAAAATATTTTTCTTATTATTGATCAAAATACTTATATCTGCAAAATCATTTATTTCAAAACATGGTAACTATATCAGAATTTCAAATAATATCCCAGTAGGATTTCATACAGAGGTTTTAACGTAAGTCAAATTTTAAGGTTTCCTATCCTTTATTTATTCTAGATTATATGCAACGATATAGATTTAGACGACACAGTCTATGTGTCTGAAGCTGTCATTCTACTCACCTGGATATCCAAGCTGAATGGCCCGGTCACGCTCCACCGGTGGTTAGCTAACCTCGCTGACCAAAACGCAAAACTGAAACAATTATAAAAGCAGAATTAAAGGTATGATGCTGGTACTGTGGCGGTACCAAAGATGCGTGTAATGCAAATGCAGACTCAAACGTTCAAACAATTTCCAAAAACTCATTTCAAGTCAAAATCTAATATAATGGATCCAAAGTTACACCTCGGTCTAAAATTACACTTTCGACCCCGAGCATCAAAAAATTTCCAATTAATCCCAAAATATACAAATTCATAAATTATTTCAAAAATTCTAAAATTATAATTAAGACCTCAAAATATACTATTCCATAAATTGCTCCAAAAATTTTAAAATTATTATCGAGACCTCAAAATATTCAAATATGCCTAAATAACTCTCCAAATTGATAATTTAACCTTGAAATGAAAAATATCAATTATAGTCCCTCATGACAAATTACCATTTAGTCCAACTTCTGACCCACTCGATTTCAATCGATTTTTGTCATACCATTAACCTCCTAGCATCCTCTAAGACACAGATCAAACACCAAATAGTATCAAACAACACAAAATTCACCAATTTTCTCTAAAAACCCGTCACATACCCTAACCATCAATGGAACACCTATAATTCTTCAAAATCTACTTGTTTTCTTGCATTTCTAAAACACACAATCATTAATCTATCAAAAGCCCTTTCAAAACCTCTAAGAAACACATCAAACAACCTCCAAACCGACCACACAAGTCAAATCTCGAATTTATCCATACCCATAAACAAACAACATCAAATCTTTCTATTCAAAGCTTAAATCATATTCATTCAAGTTCCCTCTAACCTATTCTAGCATCCCCTACCCTCCATTCATCCAAAACCCTCCATTCATCCAAAATCATTCTAAAATCAAAACCCATTTCAAATTCGAGCCAAAACAACAACAAGAAGTTTGATGCCAAAAATGATGAAATAAATGAACAAAGATGCAAAATCTTACCTCAGAGATGATGGAGACACGTTGGAGGAACAAAATGAAAGTGATTTGAGTGAATTTGGGTGAAAAATGGCATAGAAACTGAGTGAGGAATGAAGGAGGGTCGGATGAGTGTTTATAAAGACAAAGTAAAGCAAAACGACGACGTTTAAAATGGATCCATGGGTTTTTTTCAAGACACGGGCAGAGACAGGGCATGTGCCAGCCCAGAACAATAACGCGGACGACTTACACCTATACGGGCAAAGTATTGCTGGACACGGTCACAGGCTCGTGACCCTGTCTCAACGGAAATGGCACGTTTCGGCTTGTTTTGGACATGGATGGAATTGCATGACGGTGTCCGTGTCCGTGCAAGCCTAGTACATCATTTTTCCTCGCTCGAAACACGTCGTTCGATCTCACAATCATCCAACATGATCAAAGAGACAAAAATAATCTAAATTCATCAATTATCAATGTCTAAAACACTAATTTCATGAGTTCCACACCAAATCAAAAAACCAAAGTCGACCCACTACATTCAATTACCGTTCAAAAGGAGCGAGATATTACATATAGTAAGAAATAAGCACAAGAAAGAAATTAGAAAAAATATAAAAACCAATAAATTTTGTAGGTTGCAAAATTTATTATCATTCTGTTTATTCATAAAACATATGTTCTTAATATTACTAAACTTGCAAGTTTAATGGGCAATTTGATGGCCCATGTTTCGTTTTTAAAGCTTCATGTGCTTTCCTCGAGTGTGTACGGTGTCATGTTAGCACCGTGGTCCTTATTTGTTACCAAAAAAAAAGTTCAGGGGGGCAAAATGATCATTCATGAAGTTCAGGGTGTCAGACAAGTTCAAGGGGATGCGTGAATTAAGCCTTTTTTATTTTTTTCTCTCAAAACAGTCCCAGCCAGACTTCATTTTACAGAGATTGGGATATTTCCACTCCCACTTCCACTGATAGGGTTTTCGCTGCACCACCACCACCACCACCACCAGAACCTCCATGCATTTCCTCCCTTAAAACAAGCATGGCCTTCAACACCACTAGGTTCCTTCTCCTCCTCACCACCACCAAGAGTCCCTTTCCATCTATCCTCCGCCTGGCACGCCACCGCCACCACTTTCTTCCTCCTCTGTTCTCCCTCTCCCACCGCCACTTCCGCTCTCAATCATCCTCCTTTTCTCCCCTCAAAATCAACGCTTCCTCTTCTTCTTCTTCCTCCCACCACTTCCACTCCCAAACCGCTACCTCCCCGGTTCCTCCGGCTCCCCAATCCTCTTCCCAATTGCTGTGGCCGGAGTTGTCTCATTTCGTCAATAACCTCTCGGCTGCTGGGTACTTTAGTAAACAACAAGGGCACGGTTTTCAAATTGATGGGTTCGTTCCTGTTGATGGTTTGCCTGATGAGCTCATCAGTACCGCTAATGCTTGCTTGGCATTTGCCCGGGACCGCGATTACTTATTACGGTTTGTGTTCATAAATTATAATTTTTCGCCGTTTTGTTTTGTGGGTGCTAAGTTTTGTTATTTAATGGCTTGTGTGTGTTGGGTTATTGTAGGAAGCTTTCAAGGAGGGACGTCGAGGTGTTGGTTGAGAATGGCACAGCTGGTTTGTTTGATAATGGCGATGGAGCTTTGAGGAGGATGAGGGTTTTCTTGGAAAATGAAATTGGTGGTGTATGTTCGTCTTTTCTTTTAGATTTAAGTTCTAGTTTTCGGTGAGTTTAATTGATTTGAGGATTGAAATGTAGATGTTATTAGGGTGTGCAATTATGTTTATTGATAATTTGCAGAAGTGTAGGACTTAGACGGAATTTGATATAGACAATCGAATTGTGTGGCAGTGGCAAATTTTGGAGGCTCTAACTTGAGTTAGAATCATCGAAAATAGCTTCATTGAAAAGGGAAGAGATTTTTTTTTTCTTAATTGTTGAGGGAGGATTTGTCAAGTTGGGGAGATTGGAATATTTTAGATTCTGTGTAATTTTAAGTAGATTAGTCTGCCTATTAAACCTAATAATTCTATTCAAAAGTGGAATGAAGATAGAGTTTCTTTTGACTTCTTGACGCGGTTACCTTGTTGGACAGGGGTAATATTGTGAAATTTGTTTCTAAGCTAATTGAGAAGCTTATCCATGTTTCATAGTACATGAAAAGGAGGATGCTGTAGAATATAATTGAATTCAAAGCAACATATTTTTTAGAGAATTTTGTCTTTAATTTTTTAGAGAATGTTGTCTTTAATTTCCAATAAGAGTTTGTTGGATGGTGGCCCTGGTTAATGAACTGAATTCACCTTTCAAATTTACCCTATTGGAAAACCTTTAGATCTTTGATTGGGGTTCATCACTTAACTATTTTGAGTTTGAGTTGAAAGCTGTAGTAGTGCAATAGAGTAATTCAAGTCGGGTCACTTCACATAGGTGATCAATGAAAATCTAATACATTATTAACATATTTGACTTCATTCTTCAAATTTATATGTGTCAAAGGCTAGTTGCATGATATATAAAGTTATAATGCTTGTAATTTGTCATTGCGATCAGAATGATACGTTGATTGCTGATCCAACATGCTCTTTACTAATTTATTTTTCCAATTTTAGGTGTTGAGTGCTGACTCAGGAACCATGATTGATTTAATGAAGATTTTATTATCCTGCACAAGCAATCTTATTTATTCAGAGAATAATAATCTTCACAACAGAGAGTTTCTTGAGTCATCTGTCCGAAATCTCTTCAGTGAGTTGGCTCATCTTAGC
>CAODLS010212298.1:0-10555 GCA_948243855.1 Flueggea neowawraea | reverse complement strand
GATAATGCTTATAGACATTGGTCCCAATTTTTAGGATAAGGCCTATTGCTAATTTCAACTGGGCCTATTGGGTCATACACTAGGACGAATTGGATTGCTTACAAATATTCTCTGTTATAGTAATTGAATTATTAAGATAATTAATTTGATTAATTATTAATAATTCAGAGTTTTATGATTTATGTCTTAAATATGATATAAGACATAATCCATTAATTTAAAGAGCTTTTAATATGAATCACTAATTATTAAGTTAAGCATGTTTGGGCACATTATTATGTATGACGTAAATTCGACCCATGTGTATTAATAAAAGAGTGGTTTATCTAATGATAATGTACCATGTAATTAAAAGCTCAATAACATTAATTAGCCCAATTAAAAATTCGGCACACCCATATTTTTTGGGAAATTGGCCTTCTTGTCCACTTTTTGTATTATAATTTCAATATTATTAACGAGCTGATTATCATTTCAGATATAAATCATCTAAAATTACAATTTCAATTATGCTCAAGTATTTATACCCTCTTTTTATTTTCTGTCTCCTCATCTCCCTCTCTCGTCTGTCTCACCCTCTCTTTCCCTTTTTGCGCTTCACATTTTGATATACAAATCAATTTATTTTTAGGTGAAATCTCATCATTTTTAAGGGAAACACAGATCTATGCCATTATTTTATGCTTTTTCTCTGCAACAAGCAACGGCGTCTTCATCACGTTTCGTCTTTCTCCGACTCAAGCAACGACGTCCGTTGAGATAAGAGATCTCGCATCTGGTTCCCGCGCTTCTTTCTTCTCCCACGTATTGGTCGCACTTCTTTATCATGGCGTTCTCTTCCATGGCACTTCTCCTCCGTCGAGCTTCGGCGTCTTCATTCGATGATTCAGATCAACATTGTGCCTTCTCGCGGCGATGCTAGAGAAAAGAACTGTTGTCGCCGCTGTTCAACGTGCATCTGATTGAAACAATTGAAAATCGCCTAAATACTAATTGAATAGTAATTGAATACTGAAATAATATTTTAAAATTAATTAAATACTAATTGAATACTTGTTGAATGTTTACATAATACTTCTTATATACTAATCGAAAATTTTTATTTTAAAATTAATTGAACACTTTTTAAAAACCAATTGAACATTTTTTTAAACTTGTTTATTTTTAAACAAAATTGTTACTTGTAAACCTTAAAACATTTGTTAAATTACTTGTTGAATTGGAAGAAAGCAATTGCTGGGAAGTGGCCACTTTAATTCAACATATTCAAGCTCTGCAACATGCTCTTCTTTTTTTATCGTTATTCTTGGATTAATAGAGATTGTAATAGAGTTGCAAACTTTTATGCTAGAATTGTAATAGAGTTGCAGACTTTTATGCTAAAATTGTAATAGAGTTGTAGAATTTTTATAGTTGGTTGAGACAGGAGCAAGGTCTGCAATAAAATTTCTCATTACATGTTGGTAAAAAAAAAAAGAGTTCTCATTCGATTTTAAATTTTTTCATTGATTTATTTTCTTTTTAATACTTTTGTGGGTCAATTTTCATCAATGACATATGGCATAGAAAACTTGCACTCTTTCATTATTGACAGGATTAAATGCAGGCATGACCATGGCTATCATTCTTGTTTTGGACTGGTTTTGACGTTTGAGCTTAGATTGTTGGTGGTTTCGTGTTCATGGAGGAAAGAATAATGGGAGAGGTGTGGGGTAGAGAGTGTGTGTACTCACTTTTTGTAAGCATTTGTTAGTGATGTGCTCGTTTGTTCTCGTTTTGTACTCATTTTGTATTCGTTTTTGTTCTCGTCTATATTCGGTTTATTTTTATTGTTGTACTCATTTTTTGTATCTGGAATAATGAGAACAGATTGTTCTCGTTTTGTACTCATTTTCGTATCTGAAATATTGAGAACATGTTGTTCTCGTGTTGTACTCATTTTCATATATGAAATAATGAGAATGGTTTGTTCTCGTTCTGTATTTATTTTGTCTTGCGATCAAACTTTGTGGTGTGTGGTCAAACATGTGGTCTACGTGCGGTCAAACTTCTGACGAGTGACCAAAATGTTGTCAAAAAGTCAAAAGTAGGCATTTTTTAAATTGTATTAAAAGGATAGACATTTCTGTAGACATTTTGAAAGCTCTTGCATTTTAGAAATTCAAATTGCCTTTTGGAATTTTTTATCCCCTATTTTTTAGGAGTCTTTATTCTTGTGTGACAAGAAAAATAAAACCTACTACACTCCATAGCTAATTAGCAGTCCTTATTCTTGTGGGATAAGGAAAAGAAGTCCTAATGAAAATATGACTAGGGTTTGCATGAGCTTATAAATAGAAGCATACTCTTGACATATTTTCTATGGCTTGGCCGAATTTGTGAGTGCCACCAAATAAAAGAACGAAAATTTATTTGT
Source organism: Flueggea neowawraea (assembly GCA_948243855.1). Lineage (NCBI taxonomy): Eukaryota > Viridiplantae > Streptophyta > Magnoliopsida > Malpighiales > Phyllanthaceae > Flueggea > Flueggea neowawraea. The sequence continues at coordinate 8,139 of CAODLS010212298.1, read as the reverse complement.
GAGAATAGAATAGAGATTCTAAGTGCTAGTACACATCGCCGATTCAAGGAAATTCATTTGTGCTGATACCTTTAGACATGTTCGCGCAAATGCAATGTCAGGAAAGGAGATACGGCCTTGAATACTAAAAGCAACATCAACACTCCATTTAGTCATACATTCAAGCATCAGTTTTAAAGTAAAACGCTAACCCTAATCATGTATGTTGATGTGCATGGATCCTTGGTAGAATTATATGTTAAATTTTTTATTATTTCTATTGCATTATACTCTTATGAATGTCATAAAATTAGTCACGAATTTCAACAGCTCCAACATGTCGACCTGTGACTCATGTTGCTATCAACAAACTCCAAGCTCAAAGTCAAGCAAAAAGATCTATCAATAACAGTAACCTGAAAAAATATTTGCACTTTATATGAGTCACAGCTCAATAAGCATAAACCATCGTAAATCAAATTCAAACAACCACAAGCATATAATGAATAATTAATTAACTATGTCATAAAAACATATGCATATGCAATTGTATTCCTTTTTATATATTATGACCAAACAAGCCAAGTATCGCTCTGGAATTCCTGTATGCCACTGTATAATTGGCTGGCCAACACCATGTAAAAATTGACCCGAAAGTCTCTTGTATGACCCGAAAGTCTCCTATATAATTTTTGAATACAAAAGTATGATGGTCACAATGCCTTTATTGAGTAACAATATGAATGCATCAACATGTGAAATAATTGAAAACCAATATCTATGTAGAAGTATTACATTTCATATAAACAATTGGCATTCTCAACATATCCATATAGCAAACCGTATGAAGATTCTCAACATATAGCATGTATCACGTAAATTCAATGATTAACCAATTTTTTCAAGTAATCATATCAAGAACACGTATATGAACACAAATCATATATAACATATTTGAATCTAATATCTAGTTTATACTCACCCGTGTCTCCAATAAATAATAGCACTTACCGCTTTTAGGTTCCCAATCTACGACTATTCAGATTCTCTGGATTTTTTGTTATACTTGTTTTGATGAGGAAAAGATGACTAGGTGTTGAAGGAATCTCGTCCTTGGGTTTGTCTTTCAAGTATTGAGATTTTTCAGACAAGGGCTGGTTTGTTTAAGGGGTTCTAAAGGTTAGGCATCAATAAATGAATATATATAAAGATAGAAGGAAACAAAAATAGGGAAAGTCGGTTGTTGTTTCACTGCCTTAAGCATATTTTGTTTTACTTCATAAGTTTATTCAAACCCTATCCTCCTTTGTGCAGGTATAAATCTGGTGATATGGAGGCTGATTATAATAATGAATCAGCTAGGTGTCAATTTTTTATTATGTACCTCATAATCTTAATAAACATACATGTTGACGCGGTTGGTTCCAAATCTTTACTTGCTTTCTTTCAATCTTTCATTCATGTTTCTTACATATGTGTTTATTCAATTTTAAATTTTAGCTTGACAAAGGTAAAAATTAGATTGTTGAATCTATATATATTCATTCATCTTTCTTACATATGTGTTTATCAAATTTTAAATTTTAGCTTGACAAAGGTATAAATTAGCTTGTTGAATCTATCTATCTATCTATATATATATATATATATATATATATATATATAATTTGATGCTTTTCATCGGCACTTGTTGTGGCTACGCAATTGTACCTAATAATTATTTGTTAATTTATTCTTTCAATATTTATCTTCGTATCTAAATTTCAATTATAATTATTGGACTCTATGTCATGAAAATGCATATGCAATACAAGTACCAATTTATGTATGTTAAGTATGCTTATTTTAAGTTAGGATGTCACATAGCATCTCAAGAGCAGCTCCAATTTTTGTTAAACCTTAAACCATTCAATCCTCTACAACCTCCTCTTGCCCATCTTTAGTGGACCTTTAAAAAATCGATTTTGCAACATAAAATTAAAAAGAAATTGTAACATCTCGCTCGTTCCAACCAATCTTCTATATCATTCCGTTCAATTTCGATCCATCCCTTGATGTTCGAGATGATGATTAAGTGTTTGGTGATGTTTAATGATGTTATTTTTTGCAAGGTTGGGTGTTGTTAAGCTTTGAGAATGATATGTGACAAGCTTGAAAACGTGAAATGTCAAGTATATGGGTCGGAGTGCAGAAAATGTACGTTAGAGGCAAGGAAGACGTACGTTATCTGGGTTTGATGATAAATGTACGTTTTATTTGGGGAAGACAATGTTAATGGTGTGCAACATACGTTATTCGTTCTGTGGTGTACATTGTGCCTTATTTCTATAGATCTGACGCTTCTGTAAGCCATATAACATATGTTGATGGATGAAGATGTACGTTGTGTGTGTGTATAACATATGTTACATGGCAAATGACGTATGTTACTTTGTAAATTATTGAAACATTGCGTTTTGATTTGTGTCACGACCCGTTTCTAGACCATGACCGTCCTGCAAGACAAACCGTCTATGAAAGTCCAACATATCTCACACAAGCCTCGGAGAACATAACTTATACCCAAAATATGTTGCAAACAAAATTTTAAAACCATTTAATTCGGGCTACTAAGTAGAAAACCGAATTTAAAAAATCATAATTTTAAATTTTAATAATAATAATAATAATAATAATAATAATAATAACAACAACAACAACATCAAGTAATTTTAAGTAGTAAAAGAAATAAATATTTCATAAGTATACAAAACCATACACCCATGAATATCTTGGTGTGGAACCACTAACAAAATAACTAAAGGACCCAAATAAAGGGCACTGACTGCACTTCAAAATACCTAACTGAGTATAGGATGTCAAAGATCGCGATCAACAAGAAACACCTGCAACATAAAAGTAAACATAGACAAAACAAAAGAAATAGGGGTAAGAACCCAGTGAGGGATAACACTCTAAAATGCCTCATATCTGCCTCACAAAAACTGTTTTGAAAATAATTTAAAAATACAACACATAGATATAGGCAAATATACATATAGGTGTACACACCATACATAAGTAATAGTAATTTCAAAAAAATCCATTACGAAAACATTTGCAAACAAAGCATACATCATGCATGCATAAATTCAACGATTAACCAAAATCTTTTGGAAAATGTTCTCAAATTTTACCAAAATTAATACACTTTTAGTTATAAAATAAAATTCTTTAAGCTTGTTAGAAATTCCATATTTAGAGGGTTTGACATCTAGGCATAAAAATAATAATAATAGTTGCAAAAATATAATATTGTGAATAAGGGACCAGAAACAGTGATGTAACACGTGTGGTCTCCACCACCACCCAAAGTGTAAAATAAACTTGGTCTCCGCCACTAGTCAATGTGTACAGTAAACGTGGCCTCTGTCACTAATCAATAACAATTCATGTGTTGGACCAAAACACATGGCTACCAACATCCCTGTAGCTAGGCATTCTCAATGCATTGGTATACCAAAGGTTACGTTTACTCTCGTAGCACAGGTGCCCCATATCCGGAAACATAATGCATATTATTATAAATCATAAGCAAACAGTTGTGCCATAGAGCATATCAAAACAAAAGGAGGTATATATGATATAATTTATATATCAAAGTTCAAAAACGAATTACTGATTCCTAAAATAACGTAACCCGTTTCTCAGAAAATTTCTCAGAAATCCAAACAATACTCATTACCAAAAAGGTGTAAAGTACCAAAATAGAGTACCCAGTATATGAATTTCAATAAATATTATTCATAATATTTATTTCAAAATAAAAAACATAACAATTTCCAAACCGAATTTTCCTCACATAGGTTTCCACAAACGTCAGATTCTAGGATTCCCTATCCATTAATAATCTCGGATTACATGTTATGGTTGTAGCATAACAAAAACATATAAATTTAAAGAGACACAGCTTATGTGTATGAAACTGTCATCCACTCACTTGGCTATCCAAGCTCGATGGTCCGATCACACACTACCAGTGGTTGGCTAATCACACTGACCGAAATACGAAACTGAAACAGTTTCAAAAACAGAATCAAAGTTACGATGTTGGTACTATGGCGGTATCAAAAATGCATGCAATGCAAATGACAAATCAAATCCTCGAAAAATGCTCAAACCCCCACTTCTTATGAAGATCTAGCACAATAATAAAAAAATCCAACCCCGATGTAAAATTACACTTTAGTTCTCGAACTCTAAACAATTACAGTTTAGTCCCTAAAATATTTTTGTAATATTTCGCTCATTTCTGTCAAGGAATATTGTAGCTTTCTGGAGTCCGATTTGATCTTGAGGATAATCGAACATATTTTCAGGGATTAGGTGTCATTGAATCTCGAGGCAGGACCGATGCATGTTGGGATATGTGATATGTCGAGTATGTGATTTGAGAGTGAATAACGTGCGTATGACGTACGTTGTCGAGTGAAGAAGACGTACGTTATCTGAAAAATAGCATGACATACGTTTTAGAGATACAACGTACATTATCTGAGATACGAGGATGATCAACGTACGCTGCCATGGTAAGACGTACGTTGGGTTATGTTTCTTCGAATCCAAGGCTACTGGATGCTTCACGACGTACATTGTGAGGTATAACATACGTTGTGTGCCATCACAACGTACGTTGTCATTGAGTATGACGTACGTTACCTTTGAAAATGTCGAAACGATGCGTTTTGATCTGCAGCTCTTAAAACGTCCGTAACTCGATCCATTTCTAAGGTAAAATCAACATCATTTCTTCATTTATAACTCATTTTCATGCATGGATTCATGAAAATGCATTTTGTCCGAATTTGAAATGGGTTTCAATTTTCGGATGATTTCTGATGAATGAATGTTAGAGGATGTTAGAATAGATTAGAGGGAACTTGTATGAACTTGATTCAAGCTTTTGAATCAAGTAATTTGATGAGTTTTTGGTGAACCTAGGGTTTGGTTCGGGTTTTGATGATTTGAGCATGAATGAGTGTTTTTCTGTTGAATCTGAGGTTAGATTCGTGTTCAGGAGGTCGATTAGAGTTAGAATACATAATTGGTTTGGAGATTCATCAGTTGAATCGGAAGCGAGGTATTTTTTAGAATAAAACTAGAGTTTTCTCTAGGTTTGGAAATTCTGAAAAGTTTAGCCTAGATTTGTAAATTCTGAACTTTGGAGCATAGATTTGAAATTTTGAAAGGTTGAGGTATAGAATTGTAATTTTAGAAAACTTGTGACTATTTTTGTAATTTTGAGGAATTAGGCTAATTCGCGATTTCTGAGAGTTCGGGCTAGAATTTCGAGATTCTAACTTATGGATGTCCAGTCAGTAACCCCAGCAGTCTTTGAGGATTGTTTTGTAATTTGTCGAATCTCGGGGACTAAAACGTAATTTTACACTGGTCAGAGACCAAACTTTAATTTTACGTATATGGTATATTTTGGGTCGAGGATGATGGATTCACTCCCGACGTATATGTTCAGTGACTTGAGGGTCAGCATCTGCATTAGCATACAATGCATCGGTACCGCCACAGTACTACATATTGATATTTGCTATGTTTGTATCTGTACAGCTCAGTGCATTTGCCAGCAGGAGTAGCCACCCGCAGACGGTATTTGACTGGATCCATGGCTTTGGATACCAAGTGAGTGAAATAGCAGCTTCAGACACATAAGTTGTGTCTTCAAAATTAAGTATGTTATTTTTGATATGTCTGGCTATGACATGAAATATGAACTAATAATTATTGGGTTAATTAATAATTTGGGTGTGTGATTATTATTAACCAACATTTTGATATGGAAAATAAAGTATATATGGGTATATATATACAAGAGCATTTTGTAAATGATGGAATAAAGGAAAAGATATTGCATGATTGTATGTGAAATACTATGTATGTATCAGACTGATATGGGGACACCCTACTACGAAATATGTAGTCTTTGGTATACAATTGTATGTTTATGGCCCTAGTCACCAAGGTTTGGGGTGGCCGTATATCCGGCCAGATATACGCGTTTATTGAGCAGTCATGTAGCAGAGTCCACACTGCTATTTCTTTGATATGGCCTCATACTATGAATGCATAAGTATATGTATATATTGCCTGAATGCATGTGAATGTTCTGGATGTGAACGTTTTGGTAAAACGAATTTTGAAAAATATATTATGTATATAGTGTGTATACTATATGGTATATATATATACGTGTGCGATATTTTGAAAGGTGGATTTCAAACCAGTCTTTGTGAGGCACGTATGAGACGGTCTGACGTGTTGTTTCCTCACTAGGGAATCTTACCCCTATTTTTTTCTATTGTCCATGTTATACCTCTTTTACAAATGATATTTTTTGTGACTCACAGCATCTGACCAGTACCTCGACCTAGTGTGGCGCATCTTCACTATAGTGAGTGCCCTCGTCCGGACTCTACTATGATATGTCGTTAGGGCTCCACATCGGGTTACTGTTGGGATACTGAGCTTCACTTTTGTATTTTGGGGTTTACTTTGATGATTTCATTTTTTTCATATTTTGATATTTTGCATATATATATATATATTATTTTATTTATAAATATTTTAAATAAATATTTGAAAAAGTCGGGTAGTATATCTGATCACAAAGGCTTATGAGGGATGGATCGGACTCCCACAGAATGTCCGCCTCGTACGCCGGTCACGGGCCCGACTATGGGTTGTGACACAAACAGTTGAAAATATTACACAAACAACATTTGAAATACAACCTCAAATTTATTAGTTCCAGGTGACTATATTAAATGTATTGGTCTATAATGTTGGATATGTCTCTGCTTTTCTGATGGTTTGGGTAGCATGATCTTAACAATGTCTCCCTCCTTGCTATTTCAACTAAAAACATTAAAGAATCCATATCTACTCATATATAGATATGCAGCGATCTAAAGCACTAACAAGGAATGCCACGAAAGATACACAATATATAGAGCTGTTTTCTCTTCTTTTTTTTATGCCTTAGTTTTAAGTGTTCAAAAGTATTTGAAGTAGTAGGAGTTTTCCCTGATTGCCAATACACTTCTTTGTGACTTAACTTTTTTCATAAAATTTTACTTGAACAAAAGATCACAAGAGAGGTCAAACCCAGCCTTTTAGTTGTGTCCATGTTCTAGCAAGCATATAGATTAAGCCAACGGTTGTGGCATTATTCTCATTTAATAACTGATCCTATAAGGTGGAAACAAATAGATTAGATAAGTTTCAGGATAATCAGATATGAACAAGATCACAGGACATTCTATGTATGATCAGGTCCCATATGTTTAAATAGCAACAGTACCAGATTTCTGATGTTAAGTTCCTGTAACGTGTACAGACAAGCAATTGATGATCATTATCTAAAATTAATTATTTTTATTTTTTTTTTATCGATTTCCAACTTTATAAATTATGAATAATAAGAAGAAACGTATGTATAACAGTAGGCATTGCTCGTTACCTGATTAGATAATAAGTGGTCTTTTTTCATTCACTTTTGCGTTTCTTTTGCCGCAGTTTCTATAATATCATTTTAGATTTGATTTTCCATTTATTAGAGTTTTGATTGTTGAAATTGCTCAAGGCAAAAAAGATTGTTGCAATTGCCATGCACATTGCATGATATGGCAATTGCATGATCAACAGCTGCAAGGAGCTGTGACGGAGGGGTGGGGTCCCGGGACCCCTCCCAAAATCATCATAAAATATATATATAATTCTATATCCATAATATATATAGTATATTCTTAGTTTATATATGGTTTAAAATAAAAATATGTATATACAATATTGTACAATGCAAAAGTAATGGGTAGTAAGGATGAAAAGTAAATTTAAAAAATTTATTCTTGGAGTAAGTGGAATAGGCGAAGGCTCCACTTGTTTTAAGAGTAATTTTTTTTAATCTAATCATCACCATTAAATTTAAAATCAATAAATGATAAGAATAAATAATAAATTCAAAAAATTTACTCGTACAGTAAGTGGAGCATTCCCCTATACATATAGTATATTATATATTGTATTTTCTCCTCTTATGTCTAATAATCTAATTCTTCACATTTTAAATTATTTATTAATACACGTAATCAATAATTACATAGTCCA
>CAODLS010212252.1:0-37323 GCA_948243855.1 Flueggea neowawraea | reverse complement strand
TAAAGATTTCTCCATATGGAGAACGGCGCCCAAGACGATGGGCGTCAACATTTTCTTATTATCTGGTGCTTGGGTTCAACACCTGGCTGGCAAGGTGAGCAATTTAGGTTCCAAAAATGGTATCTCTACAAATTTCCATTATGGGACCCATTAGAGTGATGAGTCTGTACAGAAAGGAAGAAGGCCTCCTGCCAGTTGTTTTGCATTTACAGTGGTAAGACTTTGTACTTACACAGACCAGATTAATCCATACCCGCCACCGATTCCCCATCAGCACCTTGGCTCCTGCTTTAATTGGATCCCGTTAGGGGAGCCAAACATTATCGGCTAAAATGCAAGAAGAAATTATAGCATAAGGAGCACTAAAATGGAATTAACACTCTTCAGAATGCATTGGCTGTTGGGTATGTTAAAAAGAATTCATTCACAAATTCTGCTTTGGTGACTGACACGGGAAAAAAAACATTTGTGAAGTCTTCATATGAAACACATTCATAGATGAAGTATTATGATTCATTATCAAGATGCATGAACATTCTATTCACTCAAATGAGATGAATGATAAAGGCAGAGGGAAGGGAAGATAAAAGATGATATAACTAGAAATTATAAAAAGTAAATGACAAAACATACAGGTAGCAGATACAATTGTTCAATTACAAACTCAATGCAACTCAAGTTCTGAAACACCAATCAATTTTAGGTTATTAAACCCAATAGTCTTGTTCTTTAATAATTCAGATGTCATCTCATGTAAGAAAAATACTTGGACTAGGTCATTTTCCTCAATGGTAACCACCACTAGAACCTGATGCATGATACCACAGAAACCAAACATGTACTACCACAACTTGGAGTTAAAATATCCATTGACTGGACGCAAAAAAGCAACGAATTTCTCATATTATAATGCATTGGATCTAACACCATCCAGTTCCTATCCACTCAAGCTGCACGCATTGAACACTGAGCGGAGTAAGTTTGGATCGTTAGCCATCCTGATGGTTGTTGGGAGCACTATTAAACAAAAAACAGATGGGCGTGCTAGTCTCACTCCACACTATTGTGGACAAGCCAAAGCATGTCCCACCTGCTTTGGGAGTTTACAAGGATACTCCCCATACCCAGGCACCAATCCATATTATTGCGTCAAATAAGAACTTACCTTTGTTGTATCTGGCAACAAACTATTTGCAAGATCGTCATTAATGGACACAGGAAGAGGTGGCATCTGCCTCATTATGCCAGGCATTTCTCTCATCCTGCCAAAAATTAGTTGAGGTTAGCAATAGCAAAACCAAATGAAGTTAAAATTGGGACATAAATTTTTAATATCAAAATCAAGACCCTGAGGATATCTACATACTCGTTCAGGATGGCAGTAATATTGTTCCTTGTGCGACAAAAAAGGTCGATGTTATCCTGCAACTTTTGGTAAGAATAGTCAACAAAAATGCATACCAACCATGAAAGCCTTCAAATATCAAGGTCAGAGAAGAACTCCAAAATGGATGCGTGTTTACAAGCCAAATGATCAATAAAAGTGCATAAATTAGATTTTCCACCAGTGAAGAATACAAGAAGAAACAGCAAGACAGTACACAAATACAATAAACATAATTTTTGAATAAAATGGTTAGGGCAGAATAATTCTCCTGAATCTGTGGCTTGCTGTGTGCTAACAGTGATATAAGGCACCCACATCAACAAGGCACAAAAAACCAGTCCCCACACCGTATATCACTTAAGGCACAACATTCTACATTGAAAAAAGAACAAAGCCGACAAAGACCCAAGGAATCGAATGTATGACAGAAGCATTGGAGTAGACAAGGAAATTTCGTCAACGCTGGTTGAAGATAAAGACATCACAATTCACATGGATCAACGAGTAAGAAATCGTAATTAGAAAAATTTCTTTCCATTGCTCTAGTCTAAATCCTCTTTACCTTGATCAGTTAGTTTGACATCATAAATTTCAGCTGCCATGAAACAATTGAAGACAACCTTTAATTAGTTTCAAATATTTGAAAGAACCACCAAATCAAACCGCAGATAAAAGGAAATTGAATCAGAATGCCAATTTAGCCTACTTTTGCTTCCCGCACGGGGTAAGAAGAGTAAGAAAAAATGTAATCCAAACCCAGTCTTTTTGTACAAATTCACAAATTATCATTGGCATGGTAATGGAATGAGTAGCAAACAACGTTAAAGTAAAATGACAAAATACCTACGATTGCTAATAGGAAAAGCAAAATATTTATCCATTCCTAGAAATTTCCTTCCCGTCAGACATTAAAGATTCTGAATTAGCTAATTCATTTTAACGTCATGATAGGTGCCAGATTTTTTTTTTTTGAAAACATGATAGGTACCAGAATTAAATCAATAAAAAAAGTGATAAAGAATGAGAAAAATAACAGTAACAGAAAGAGAAAAAGAGGGAAAGAAATGGTCGATTATATGTTGACCATGAAAAGAAACAACAGCAACTCTTCAGAAGTGCTAGTCTCCCATCCTGTCTACTCTGTCTCTAGATATACCCAACAGTCATTGACATTTTCCTAACAACCACGAGATGTCATTCTTCCTAGAAGCACTATTGTTATGAACACACTCGGTAGAACTCGCCCTTACAAACCGGCTTGTAAGTGGAAGGTGTCCAATCAGTTAAACATGCCCAATCCACATGATAATGACTCCAATACCACTTGTTAAGAACCCTTTAAAACCCAGCTTGAAAGGAGAGGATGCCTCATGATTTATAAACCACCAACCAATTCCATACTTGGTTAATGCGGGATCACAACAGGTTATTTCATACTGAGTTGAACTAAAACAATAAACAAAACAACATAACAGAAACAAAAAAACAAAATGACAAACGCAACATATTCGCTACTTAAAGCAATTATCAACTTGGGCTGACTGCACCCTTGCTCTTCTTCCTGCTGTAGGCAAATTTTAGTGGAGACCTATCATATCTACAGTTCTTATGCATAAACAATCTCCTAACCAATATGGACAAATAAATAAATCCAGTAACTATTTTATTACAACTTTTTATTATCAACATTGTCAAATAAGGATTAGAGCCCATACAGCAACCCAAAACTATGCACTATATTCCACTTTCTTTCTAAAGTAAATCAGTGACATCTGCAAGCTTCCGCGTACTTGAATTTTAATTATATTACTCCACTTATTCAGAGTCATGTTTTGGGGAAAAAACCACCATTGAAGAAAGTAACAGCCAAAATTAAAATACTGTACATTTAAAATGACAGAACAATTAGCTTAAAGATAGGTAATTATAAAACATATGAGAGGAAAAGTATCCATTGGCTATTCACTGACTTAGCCGCACTAAAGACATGGTAATGATTTTAGCAAGAATAAGCAGAATATGGCCAATAGCATGGCCATTGGAATATGCAACAGAAATTAATATTTTTAGAAGTACTAGAAAAAATAAAAAAAAATAATAATCTACCCATACACTCAAATGCATGAAATTAATGGCAGACCAAGAAGAGAGAGAAAAACAAATTGAAATTACTGTTTCGAAAGAAGTGCCTACCTATGCATCAAATTACTGTTTAGCATCTAATGTCTTTCCTATCCTCACATCAACCAAAGTGCCTACCTGTGCTCAAACTATTGTGTGGTAATCAAATTCCAATAAGAACTGAAGGTGCAGCATTTAATATAAAGCATATCTCAAACTATCAGGTCAAGGGATTGTATTAAATGGTCATTTGATCTCCGTGCAAGAAATAACATTCATAGTGATAAGAAACATAATGAAGGTCCATTTTCTATGCTCAACACTTTGTTTATTAAAAAAACAGAATACACAAGAAAGCATCCATAGAAAGAATAAATAAATAAAACAAGTAAAGGTCATTCACCTTGAATGAGGAAAGGTTAGCTGTAATTTTGCTAAAAGCTTGAGCATTCTGTTCTAAACGATGCCTAGTTGTACCACTTGCACCTGTAGTCACCCAAACAATGAATTCATTAAAAAAACTTCAATGGTCTCCACAAAGAATTGCAAACGATAAAAATATCAGTAATGTACTATGCTGGAACAAGTCTAAGAAGATGAAACCATCCAGGATCTGTATGAAATATCCACAAGTTAATAATATTGATTTGTATATCTCTTCTTAAGAACTCAGCTGTATAATAACAAACCAATGCTACTTCCACTTTCACTTCTTCCATGCCACGAAATCTCATAATCTGACTGATGCCATTTGTTTTTTGCAATACATTCACTAACCTAACCATCACATTTCCAATTACTTGGCAAACAAAACTGTGTTTGTAACCTTTAGCATTTCACAGAATTCAACCTTTGGAATTTAATCCATCAATCTTTAGAAAATTACAATGTAGCATCATCCGGCCAACGTTTTTTATTTATTGGTACTCAAGTGTACTCAGGATCTGTGTTTTGGGTACACAGCCAATAAAAAATCCACAGAGTTCACTAATGGTTCCAGTTGGCCACACAAAGGTGATGAAACTGCAGTTCACTAGGCATATTGTGCAACCTCATCTCACCTGAGTTTTTGTAAGGTTAGACCATTTTATTTCTCACTAAAGTAAACAATTCAATTCACACCTGACACAACATAATTGCAGCATAAGATAATTTGTGAACACGAGATGCTCTGACAAATTATCTTACCAAACCATGGAAAATCAATTTTATTAATTGCATAAAATTGCATTCAATGTTTTCATACATGTAATTATTATCCCTAACAAATGGAAATTTAAATGTATCAGCTTTGCCACAAACTTCAAAGTTTAGAAGCTTTTTTATTTTCAATGTTATAAAAGAAAAAGAATAGGTCACACATAATAGAATAACTGGACTCCCCTTAGCACATGACATAATCTATTTGAAGAAGGCATGAAAGACAACAACAACTTCTGCAGCCAAGAATTAAAGGATGCAATCATCAAAGCTTCAAAAAGTACAAACCTTGAAAAGCCAAAGATGCAGTCTGGTCCATATGATGCATCATTAATGGATAAACACCCATGTTCTGCGATAAAACTGAAGGTATATTCAAATTTGAGGATGATTCCACCAGCTTATCCTGAAGAAGCATGATCTTTAGAACACTTGTTCTTCAATCAACATTACATCCTAAATACATTAATTGATTCAATAACAAAAACAGAAATTTAAACTTCCAGTTACAGTACAAGTAAGAAGTTTTAATGTTAAGTTGTTCAGTGTGAGTCTCAATTCAGTCCACTAATACTAAGTTAATGAACACCAGTTTTCCTACCCCCGGAATAATGCGAAATTCGTTACCACTATCTTTGGATCGCAGAGAAGTAAAGATATATTTACCAATTACAAACTCTTGATGACCTGAAACTTCCATAAATTCATCAGATTAAAACTAATTTCTCACGCTTTCATTTCTCCACTTTTTTCTCTGCATACAACCCTAACCTCACCAAACTTGTTTCCTCGGATTTTTCCTTTATATCTATCAGATCAGCAGCATAAAGCAGCCCCATTTGTATCCATAAAAGGTGAATATAACAAACCCCAGGTATTTCTTCACAAAGAAAATGATTTAAATGAGACATCAAATACTCACTATATACTTCTCTAAGAGCTTGCGGATGTCCCAATTATTTCAACTTCCACAAATACTTCACACTATATACCAGTAATCTAATGATCTTTTTGCCCTTCCATGGTGTTGCCTGTTTCCCAAAAAGAATATTGTGGCCATTCAAAGCTTCATACTTCATTTTCCCAAAAAAAAAAAACAACAGTTAACACATTCCCAACAGTAACAACCCATATACACTAGTCGAAAGTTTGTGCTACGATATCTTTTAGACTTCATTTGACATATATTTTTGAATCACAGAAATGAAATGCCAAGAAAGGACATGATTTTTGAACACCCAGGTATTGATAATCTCAGGGCAAAATTACTCCACCAAAAGATCTTGCAAACAAATCGTATAACAAACCATTTTCTACCACTTTGAATATAGTGATTTCTAGCTTCCCACCATAAACCACCTTGTCACAAAATCCTACTTGACATGTACCTCTATCATCCATTTTAACATGAAAAGGCTGATATTGATAGTTACAAGGAATTTGAATTTAATGGCTTCGAATTCTAAGAATGAAAAGTGGCATCCACACAAACATAATTTATAGCCCATAAATATGCATACAATAGAATTAGGAAATTTTGATAAGCACTTCATTTGAATGAAGTAATTCAGTAAGTCAGTGTCATCATGAAACCATCATAGACGTAAACTATCAAGATAACAATGAAAACTCATTAACCCTAAAACATAAGAAACTTTTAAACAAATAATTAAGGGCCAAACCAAGAGAACTGAACAAAATGAGAAGCATACCTTTCTATTGTTCACCTTCTTTCCCAAATTGAATTCATCTGCTTTCCTCCGCTTTCTCTGTTACAGTGTTTCAAGCATAAAAACAAACAGGTTTGAAAATTAATACCAGTATCAAAGCAATCAACATGTGTTGGTGAGAGACTTAAATTCACTATCACACTAAAGGTCAAGAGCATAAATGTGTCAGCAAAAAAAAAAAAAAGCAAAAACAGGGAGATCTACAGCATAACATTTAAGGTTTCCATGAAGAGGATCCACATTATTCTGCAAATCCATATGTACACCACACTTGGTGATCTTAGAACAAAATTCAAAATTCATTTCAAATGAAACAAATTAGCCAATAGATAAAGAATTGAAGATCATATATCTCAAACATCCCAACAAGGATTCCAACTTCATAATTCCAATTTAGAAAAATTCTTTCCTACAATGTCCTGCGTCATGTTATGTACTTTTCAACAAAAATATCTGCAATGTGAAACTTATTTTACTCCAGTACTTCGACAAGGATTAACACTAGATTTTCCTACAAACTAGCAATCACAACATGATGCAGGAAGCCCAATATCATTAACGAGACAAGAATTTTAATTCTGCATGGGGCAGGGGGAGGAGCTTACCGTCATCCATCTACACCTCAATGCAACATCCCTTACAGTTTTTTCAGGCATAGAGGCAGCAACCTTTATGTATTTCATAATACTTGGCTCATCATCGTACCTGAAAATTCAGATAAAATCATTGTAAGCAAATAGATTAATAATGTAATTTATATGCGTGCAATTTGATACAATAATTGGTCAATATGTGCCACTAAAATCCAGAAATGGTGAGAATGACTTAGTTTAACGAGAACAACTATGACATCTTTTTAGGCCTAAACCAGTAGGACATAATTTACCACACTACAATGACCATTACATATGTCCACAGCAAGCTGCAACATACCAGACAGAACTTTGAAGTTGAATCCAAACACTTCCTCACCCTAAAAATGCTAATAAGCATTATCCTATCCCATTGTTAAACAGCATTATTACAAAATCATAAAACTCCGGCACAGGTACATAATAAACACTTACTTTGGTTGACAAATCACTAACCTTTCGAGGCCTTCCTGCAATTTATTCTGTTCTTCAATGGACCACTCAACAGCCAGGCCCGTGTCATGCTTTAGGCCGGGAGGGGAATCAAGAAGAAGTGAAGAAGCAGCCGAAGAATTAGTAACTTGAGCAGGAACTTGAACTATTCCAGAACTAGAACTAATAATACCAGAGTTCCCTGGGAACATAATGCCTCCACCAGCAGCGCTAGTAGCAATAGTGTTTATTCCAAAGTAACCACCCATAGGAATCATCTCCGACGTCGTATTCATGGCTCCCGATTGAAACGAAATCGCGTGCCGACTCAAAGCAGGAGCCAAGGCCTCCTTCCTGTGAAACCCCGTGTTCGACTCCGCAGCCATATCAAAACCCCTAACACTCCCTAACACGTCATCGTCATCATCATTCTTGAAGCACCACAACCATCCCAAAACCTCAACTTCCAAAACCTAGCGGAACAAACCCTCGAATCGACGGAAGCACAAGACTATTCAAAAAGAGAAACACATGGCAGAGAACGCAAGCTAGCCGAAAAGCCTAAAGAAACGGGCGTGTGGTAGTGAGACAGAGAGGAAAAGAAAGGGTGTGGGGTTGGGGGTTTCTTGTTTTCACCTTTTGAATAAGTAACTTTCCGACGAAGCCCTGATTGCTTAATTGAGAGTTTGATCAGCAGCACCACTCAGAGAGTAGTGTTACTAGTAGTGGTGGAGGAGGAGGAGGTGGTGGTGGAAATGCTAGTTGGTGGCTTTTGGTGGGTCATTGTTATTTGTTTATGTTTCTCTCTCTACTCTTTCACATCCCCAGCTTTGTACAGGGGACAACAGATAGCACAGAGTTGAGCCAATAGAGGGAAAAGGCCAAATGGTTTCATTTTTTTTTAATTCTATTTTTTTTGTTGAGAAAAAACCATAATTGGTTAAAAAGAAAAAGATTTTGATATCCTATAATAATTGAGATCTTGGAATTCAGCAACAGTGCGAATCCCCATAAGCATTTGATGCCAATTATTGTGGACTCTCCACCTTTCTTTTCTTTTCTCTTCATTGTTTTTTTTCTCTCTTTTTATTATCATCAGCCACAGCCACGCATTATCCCTTCCATTTCCATTTCTCTGATTGTGTACGTACCATTTTTATGGTTTTATCACTGAGGTGTTTGCTTAATTAGATGAAAAAGAGTGCGCCTTTTTAGGGATCATTTAATATTAATTAATACATTTTATGTTAAGAGTATTTTTTTAAATCAAATCTCTATGTAGCTCAATTTTGCTCTCATGCAAGTAGTGATGGAAGAGCGATTATTTTTACCCAGATCATCGGTAAATAACGTCACGAAAGCTAGACAATGTTTTTAGTGACGGAAGAATGGACGATGATCAACCTTTTTGTCTGATAGATAGTTTTATGATCAACTTAATATATGTTATTTACTATTCATTTTAATTAATCTTCAAATCTTGACAAATGCATCGTGATTTACTTATGATAACCTTAATATAATTATTTGCTATTTATTCTCTTTATAATTGAAAAATAATGCTCGTGTTTTGGACACCAAAATGGAAAACAAGCAAATAAACCACTTTTTTAGTCTTTAATATCTTACTGATGATAAATATACAATATGAAGTTTAAAAAAGAAATATAAAAACATCAGAAATTATAAAACATGAAGAAATGAGAAGAAAATGAACTCATACGATTGAAACTCACCATATCTCCAAGCAAAAGAATTTCGAATATAACTCAACCTTTTTTTTTAAATGATAACTCAACCTTAATATGTATAAGAAACTAAAATAAAAGGCACGGTTTGAGATACAAACTTGCTTTTCGTATAGATACAATCTGGAAATTACCCTTACTATAATAAATTAGTTGTATATTAGTGTCTATTCTAACAGCGACTTTCATATGCTAGTTGTGCTCCTGCATCTCTCTTTACTTAGGTGTGTTGCCCAGGTCATTGCGTTGTTACCAAACTATCCTTTGCTTTTTAATGGTTATATATCGTTGGTGTTTGTGCTTGTTGGTTTAGTTGTAATTTCGATCTTTCTACGTTCTGTCGCTTCGTACTTCTGCATTGAGTGACATGGCTGCGCCAATTCACTAAAATAAAGTGACGACATTTTGGGTGTTCTTTGGGATGTTTATGTCCTTTTTGTATGTTGTTTATGTCATGACCGTGATTAATAATGCATACATACGAGTATGCATCATATATAATATGCATAGTTTATATATTTATCTGGCATTACATATGTTATAATCACATAGTCTATATATTATTTGTAAAACTCGGTCCCAATAGGAATAACAATTCAAGAGGGTGGTAAATTAGATTTTTAGCAAGTTAAATACTTTGTTGAAAATTTTTTGCAAATTAAAATAAACAACAAAGTTCTTTTAAATCAAAATCAAAGTTCAATGCGAAAGCAAGTTAAAAACTAAAGATCCAATTCACACACAACAATATAAATCAAATGCAAAGTAAAGAGAGAAGAGAGGAGAAATATCAAAGCCTAAGATTTATAATGGTTCAGTCATCATTGACCTAAGTTCACTTTTTTAGATCCCACTAGAGAATTTCAATCCACTATCTCCTCACTTCCGGGTGGAGGGAAACCGTTTACAACAATTTGTTTTTGCGGGAACAACAAGCAAACCGTTACACCTTGTTTTTGCAGGCTCAACAAGAAAACTGTTATCCTAGTTTTTGAAGGCTTAACTAAAAAATTGAACCATTAGTTTTTGTGGGATCAGCTAGCAAACCGAAACTTTAGTTTTCTAAGGCTCACTAGAAAACATATTAACCCCAAGCAAACAACCTTGTTTGTTGCAAAAATCAACACAAGATATAGTTGATTAAAGCTCACAAATATCCAGATACAAGATAGCAAATAAATAGTTCAAATGGGTTTGAAAGGTAGAGAAGAGAGATAAAGTGAATAACAATTCTTAGCAAGTGTATCTCTTACTTCTCTTCAGACATTGGACGTCTATTTATAGCAATTTTTAGAAATGTAGCCGCTGGAGTCTCGAAGTAGCCGTTGTGAGAGAATGGAAAGTTCTGTTTTAATTGACATCACCATCATTAACGTGTGTTGTTCCTCATTAACGAGCTTTCTTAAAGTATGCATTAGATATCAGCGCATGTTGTTGGTCATTAGCGTGTGTTGTTGAAGTTGCATAGCTTCTGGTTGAAAAACCACTTTCATTAGTGTGGTTTGATTATCATTAGCGTGCATTGATCATCCCTTCAACGTGCGTTCTTCATGATCAACGTGTCTTGCTTCTCATTCCAAAATATGCACTTTCACCCAGATATCCATTAACAAGCCTTGTTCATTCTTTAGTGTGCGTTGTCGAATATAATCAAGATTGCACCTTTGAAATCCATGTCAACATGTCAGAGAATATTCAAATTTTAATTCCGAGGAGCATCTCATCTTTGTCTCCTCGTTAACGCGCGTTATACATCAACAACGTGCGTTGTTCATCTGTCTTCAACGGTGATAGCGGACGTTCTTGATTTCATCAACGCCTCCTCAACGCAATGGCTTGAACAACTTCTGAAGCAATAATGTGCGTTGTTAGACCGTCTATGTGCGTTGTTCAACATACTCAAATTATAGAACACTCCTAATCAATATCTACGCGCCTTGTTGGATCTTTAGTGTGGCTAGTTGCCATTTTTGCATACATCAGCTTGCCTTGATGAACTTTAACGCGCCTTTTTTTTCATTAACACACGTTATTGAATCGAGAAAGTGCTTTAATGCCAAATATCATCAAGTCTGCAACTTGGCGCTCTTTTTCATGAATGTTTTGCAATCATCATCATCAAAACTAAAGTCAACAGCATTCCAGTGTAGAGCTCTAACTAAAAACTAAAGGAGCCCGAACCAAGAGGGCACTCACTATCAATGGATGCCTCAGTAGGTATAGAATGTCAGACGGTTGTCGAATGCCAAAATGAGAACTTATAAAATGAGATAAAGAGGATAGACAAGAAACATAATAAAAGGGGTAAGAATCCATAGTGAGGAAACGACACTCTAGAGCGGCACCAGGCCTCACAAAAACTGTTTTTGAAAACATTTCAAAAAAAAAACATTCACATGCACATATAAGCTTATATACGTATACACACTAATACTAAAATATAGTTCAAAACTCGTTTTGAAAACGTTCGTATCCAAAGCAAACAACAGGTAGAAATGTGCACAATATATATATCATATATAGTATAGCTGAGGTGGATATGAGACCTGAAACTAACTGATAAATAAAATAATGGTGAACTCTGTCACCAAACTGATACTGAGTACGTGTGTCTGGCAAGACACACGGCTACCATAAACCCTGGTAACCGGGTCTTGATTGCGCATTGATATACCAAAGGTTACGTTTTCCCTACGTAGCACAGGTGCCCCATTCCTATATATATATATATATAACTAGCACTCATGCTGAGTAAAAATTATTTTACAAAGAATATTTATATACCTTATATAAATATTCAATATCGGAAATTGAGTTAATTTGCAGAAAATATTTATAAATCATATAATTATTATTTATCGAAAACAAAAAAACTGAATATTAATAATCACATAATCTGGATAATTAATTAGTCAAGCCATTATTATTCCATTTTCAGAGTAATGGCGAACATAGCAAAAACATATAATTTAAGAGACACAGTCTATGTCTGAAACTGTCATTTCACTCCCTTGGTATCGAAACTATGGATCCAGTCAAGCACCACTGGCAGGTGGTTGATCCTGCTGATAAGCACAAGAAGCTAAAACAGATACAAACATCACCATTTATCAGAATCGAACACTGGTACTGTGGCGGTAACGAATGCATGATATGCAAATGCAGATGCAGATCCTAGGACAACGTTAAAATTGCAATTCGGTCAAAGATCCTACTCTGAAACCTCAAAAATTGAAATCTACTAGAAAAACTGGTTAGGTCCTTGAATTTTTATAAAATTATGTTTTGGCCCCCTACCCATGTAAAATTATGAAATGGTCCTCAAAAGTTTCAAAAATTTCTGTTAGATCCTCCAAATAGTCAGAATTTCAAATAGAGCTCTCAAACTCATAAATTGAAAATTAGTCCTTAAATTCTCAAATACCAAATTGCTCCCTAAATTGGAAAATATCAAAACTAGTCCACAAGCATGCAAATATCCGAATTGGTCCTTGCGATAGAAAACTGCACAAAAACATCCTTAAAACCGAAACACTCGAAACCTGATGTTCTAAACCATCCACATTACCTCAAATCATCCTCTAAAACACAAATATATCAACAATTGCACCAAATAACCTTAAAATCATTCAAAATCGTCATCAATTCGGACCAAACCTTAACCATAACTAAACTCATGAAATCCATCTATTCTAAGCTTGATTTGTGTTCATTCAAGTCCCCTCTAACCTATTCTAACATCCTCTAACATCAGAATATCACAAATCATCCAAAAATTGAAACCCATTTGAAATTCGTCCAAAAATGATTCCATGAATTAAATGTACAAAAACAAAGTAAATAGGAAGAAAGAACATTAATCTTACCTCAAGGATGATCAAGGAACATTGGGGGAGCAAAATGGGAGTTATTGGGACCGATTTGGGTGACAAATGGTGGAGAAAGAATGAAAATGACGAAGGGCATCAGGTTTTGGGCGTTTTAAGCCAAGCTGATTGAAGCACACTATTTCAGCGATTAAAAAGGCAACATACGTCATTTTTAGGCATAACGTACGTCTTGGATGGTCACAAGGTAGGTCCCTAAGGTGCAACGTACGTTATCATGCCTCCAGAAACTTCGGATCCAAAATTTCCATGCACAACGTACGTATCAAGTGCATAACGTACGTAACACTTGATCAACGTATGTTGATGCTTCACAACATACGTTGTCTGGGCTATTTCCAGATAACGCAGGTTGTTAGATTCTGTAACGCACGTTGTGAGACTTCCAGCTCTCATACTCGACGTTTCTCGCTTCCAAACACGCGTCGGATCATTCCCGAAGTTCCATAACACCTAGCCTCATAAAATTAACACCTTCCATCGTCATTAAACACTTAATCAACATCATTCATTTTCAAATCATGATCTCATACATAAAGGATTTATCATAATCAAATCAAATTGCTACAGGATAGTTGTCAGAAATGAGCAAGGTGTTATACATAAAATCTGAAGTTAAGCAAGCAGGACCCATTTGTTTTGTGTTCAAGTCATAAAATTGAGAGAAAATAGAAGGGAAAATGGAGAGAAAAGAGAATAAGAATAGATTTGCTTAGCAAATTCAATAGAAAAGCTAGAAATCGTTGGTTTCGCGTCTACTGCATCTTAGGAGTAAAGTAAGTAATTTTCTCCATTCTTATATGCTTAATATTAATTCTAATATGCATTTAGATGTCTGAATGTCGAATAAATAGATTGGATTGTGAATTGAGAATAAACACATATGAACTAAAATATGGGTCTATTTGTATCTAGATTTCAGTCTGCATCGCAACCTTGTTTTGAAGCATTTAGAGATGGATGTAGACAAAGTGTAAACATTAAAGTTTCTTATTTATATTTCTAGTATATATTTGTAAATTTTTGGATGCTATGAATGAGCATAACTGACTGTGGATACGAATTAGTGTAAATAGGTCTATTCTGGCAGAAATCGTAGTTCAGTATTGTTCGTAGACCTTATTTGAGAGATGTAGAGTCTGATTTTTGGTATAAGTACACCCTTATATGTGTTCTATATGTGGTTTAAATTTGACAATAAAATGAGTTTGTTTGGTTGTCGATGGGAGAGGAAAACACAAACTAGCCAGAATGCCTAAATTGGCTTAATTTGCATTCTGTCCACTATCGTTGAATATTAGACACTTAGAGCAGTTATTTTAAAACATATTAAAGTGTCTTAATTCATACCAAATGTCATGTATAAGTACATATTAGAAGTGTTAACATTGGAAAATGCATCATTCGAGAATTGCATGCATACATTGGTTCATACGCATTATGTATTGAAAGGAAATTGTGCGAATTTGTGTATTAGGTGTGAAGCACAATGAAGAGGCTCTAGAGGTGAGCTAAGGGAGTTAAACTTGCCTTGTATTATGAGTGAACCCATTACATGCCTTACGTGCTACATTTGTATCTTGGCTCTTATATAGGATCTGATTATGTGCTATTAGTGACTTATTGATAAGCACTAAAGTATTGATAATTATATGTTGGACACATTATATGAGATATCAAAAATGATATTGAGATACATTATATAGATGTGATGCATTTGATTTTATATGGCTTAAAAGGAATGGTATGACCAATGTGTTCAAGTACATGGAATTTTATTGGAAATATTGGTTATATGAGAAAGTAGATGGAACTAAGTGCTATAAGCAGCTAAAACTCGTATGAGCCACCTCTAGAATCCATTCTACGACATTGGGTTGGCCAGCTATTTATTTGATCAGACCTACGGGTCAATTCTATCGAATATTGGTAAGACTTTTGAGTCAATTTTATTAGTATTGAAAATATCTTTGAGATATGTTATATTGGAAACTAGGGGCAGTACTTGACATATTGGGCCATTACCAAATGAAACTGACTAGTATTGCATAATTATTATATCTGGATTATTGTTATCTATTGGATTGCTTGTATATGTATTGTACCTTTATATAATGTTTGATATATATTGGGTTCCTCATTGAATTGTGACAGAGGTCGGGATGTCGCGATCACTCTCTCTCTCCTTACCACTTGTGCATATAGGGTTTTAAGGATGAGATCTTCATGGCTCATCACCACTTTTGTTTACCAAATTTGGCTTGTACTATTTGACAGATTTTATGTTTACTTGTTTTGCTAGTTTTATCTACAAACATTTTGTTGTAACTCTTTGCTATTTTTATCTTGAAGAACTTGTTGTAAATTCATTTGTATATATGTAAATATTGTTATATGTTATGAATCAAGTGAATATGTGTTATAGGAGTATATGGGTGTTACAGTTTACATATTCTAATAGGTCAAGGGTCCACTCTTTTAGGCTTTGTGGTGTGGCTGCCATAACTCATCGAGCAAACAAAATAACATTATGTGCAAATTTAGGGTTTTGGAGTCTTTTTAAATGAGTGGTTGCATGTTTTGTATGTCACGACTTGAAAACGGACCATGACCGGTGATAAATGTCCATTTATGCATGTTTCTATTATATAATTCATATTTTTTTTGAATACAAATTGAGCTTTTATTGTAAGTTTCGGCACTTTTATCATTCATGTTGTGCTTTTCAGTTCATTTAATGGTGTCTTAATGGAAAAGAACGAAAGCAAGCCAAATCAAAGCTTAAACATCAACTTTCAACACTTTTGGGACAATACACGGTCGTGGGATGACATTAGATGACTGTGTGATGTCTTAAACACATGTTTCTTAAATTTTATTGAAGACACGGGCAGAACAAGCCATTACACGGCCGTGGAAGTGTCCTTGGGACGCTCTAGGATGCTTAAATCAAGACAGGGTATGGCATATCATTGCACGACAAGTCCTTGTCTGTAGGTGCCTTCAAATCACAAAAACACATGTTTTTATCAAAACACGGGTGTATCTTTGCCCGTGTCTTACCATAATGCACAATTTCTGGTATTTGAAGCCTTGGAACGAAACCTAGTGATGAGGGTCGCCATTATAAATCAAAAGAACGGCTCTTTGAGAGGAAAATCATTGGGTTTTAGCAAGAGATTGCTTTTGGAGTGGATTTTACATCAAGATCAAGAAGATTACTCAAGAGGATTGGAAGATATCATCATGGGCTCCCTTTCTCTCTCTAGGTTTTCTTTGAACCTTGTTGTATTATTCTTTTTGATGATGAACTAATTCTTTTGATGCATCTAGATATGATGAACCCTATAACATATCTGTGATAGAGATTGTGTTATTTCATTCAATTATTTAAGGATTGTGATTCGTCTACAATTATTTCATGTTATTGTTGAATCGGTTTTAGATCCACATCAATTTGACATTGATTCATGCGTGAGTAATCGAGAGGTTCTTCGTGTGAGTAGATCACTCATAGATGAATGAGTTGCATGCAAACCTAAATATAGGTCGACATAAACCTCCGAATTAAGGTCAAACTTAATAGAGGAGTTCATGAAACGGTAATGCAATGTTAGGAGTTTTAATTAGGAAGAGATTATGATTAATCAACTTAACGTTAGAAGTTAATTGACTGGAGATAGTGATTGTCATACCTTGGGAACTTCCACAGTCCAATTGCTTGAATGAATGTTTGAATAGCACATTACCTTAACTTAGATCGTTCTAAGGGGATTCAACATCTAGGTGCTACCTTTACATTGATTTCCCAAGTTAACTCTTTTTCTACATTGTTTCTTCTATTGTTTGACAATTGTTTAGTTTTATTTCAGTTGAGACCAACTGATATTGTAGGTTAGATAATAGAGAGGTAGTGAGTAACTAATAATCGTAGTCTCTACAGGATACGACACTCGGTACTCAAGGTCCACTTACTATAGGCAATAGGTGCACTTGCCTTTAATTTGTAGGCGTAGGCCGGACGGATACCAATCGGCATATGAGGTGAAGCGTACCGGAGGTCCGACCTATCCCATTCAAGCCTCAAAAGATTAGACATTCTACCCGAATTATTCATTTAAAACAAATCGTTATTCCTAAAACTTATAACAAATATAAATAAAACATACTTTATAAGATAAAATATATCAAAGTACTATCGAAATAACATACGAATAAAACACTATAAGCAAAATACAAAGTATAACCCAACAACAACTAGGTATGAAGTTCTACTGCAGAATATACATAGTCCAACCAAAAAAGCACTCACTATCTAATGGAATGCATCACTAAGAACCAAGATGCCAAATGGTTGCTGGATGCCAAAAGTATACCTAAAAAATATTAAGGGAAGGGTGGGAAAACTCAGTGAAGGACGACACTCTAGAGCGCCAAAGACTCATATAAGCTATTTTGAAAATAGTTCAAAAATACTGCACACGTATGTATGTACGTATAATATACGCTTTATACACATAATAATTTCTAGAAAACATTCCCAAAATATTTGCATCCAAAGCTGACAACATACATTCAGACAATGTTATTGTACCAACAAAAAATATATATATAGAATTAGATAATGGGACCAGAACAGACATAATAAATAATATGAACTAAACCACCAAACAAAAATATCACATGTGTTTGGCCAGACACACGGTCATCGAATCACCCTGACGACTAAAGCCTTGACAGAGCATTGGTATACCAAAGGCTTTGTACCCGTAGTTAGATGTCTTATATCAGATTATTATAAAATAATCAAATAATAATAACAATATATGTGTGTGTGTGTGTGTGTGAATTATTAAAATCACATAAATCATATTATTAATTAGCTGAATAATTATTAGTCAGATTACAGATTATATCCAGACACATCAAAAACTATACGGAGTGAAGACACAACCTATGTGTCTAAAGCTGTCATCACACTTTCTTGGTGTCCAAATTGACAGTCCAGCCAAGTACCACTAGTAGGTGGATGATCTCGATAGCAAGAACAGGAAGCTGAAACAAATATAAATCAAACAAGATCATAAATATGATACTGTTGGAGAATTTTGGTATATTGAAATGGACAGCAGAAGCGACTTGAGAAGAGAGATAGAGAAATCAACACAAGGATTTATAGTGGTTTGACCAACCTTGCCTATATCTACTACCTAAGTCTCACTTAGGCTTTTCACTATCGATGATTGATTGCGGCTCAATTCAACAAGGTCAATGCATGATGTTGATTCCGGCTCGACACCTCAACGGCCTCACAATGTTGTTTTCTATAGGTTCACAACAAACCTCTACAATTGTTGTTTTACTTAGGCTCACAACAAACCTCTAAAATCTTGTTTTACTTAGGCTCACAACAAACCTTTCTCACACTCTCAAAGTGTATGTAAAACTATTTACAACAGATTGAAGCACTATGCTAGAGTTGGATATTTGAGCTTGATGCTTGAACTTTGATCTCTAGCTTGATTGGTTGTTTTTCTACGTTGGAAATGATATGAAATTTGGCACAATGACTTCTGATGTTGTTCAACATGTTTCTGCCCTTCTTTTGATGTATTTATAGCATTTCTATGCCATATGACCATTAGTTGTGACAAACTAGCCGTTGGAGTGCATTTAATGCAGTTGCAGCTTTCTGGAACATTAATGACGTACGTTGCAATTTGTAAGACGTACGTTGATCATGCTAAATTCCAGTTGTTGCACTGACCGTGATGTACTTTGATCATGTCTGCTTCCTAGATGACGTACGTTGCCTTTCCTCTGCGTACGTTGTGATCATTCACTGCGTGCATTGTGCATGTATGACGTACGTTGTTAAGGATCCAGTAGCTTTTGCTTGCATTCAGCTCCATGTCTATGTACGTTGCATATTCTCTACGTACGTTGTAGTCCATAATGTATGTTGTGACTTTACAAGACGTACGTTGATGATGACGTTTTTCAGATAACGTACTTCAGCTTGGTTGTAACGTACATTGTTGCTTTGCAGAGCCTTGTTTCATAACTCTAAGCCTTCCAACATGTTCCACTTCAAGCCAAATGTTTTGCTCTTAATCAAAAACTTTTGCTCATCATCAAAACACATAAGGAAATTATTGTTGATCACCCATTATCCAACAGATACTGGTATTGTGGTCATACCAAATGTATGAAATGCAAATGTAGAAGCACACACTCACACACTTTCTAAAAATCTATTTCGATTAGAGGTCTAACACTCCTATCTCAAAAATCTAACTCTATGCAAAACTGTAGTTGAAACTCGGCTTACTCGAGTAACAATAATTCT
The DNA here is from genome assembly GCA_948243855.1 of Flueggea neowawraea. Classification (NCBI taxonomy): domain Eukaryota; kingdom Viridiplantae; phylum Streptophyta; class Magnoliopsida; order Malpighiales; family Phyllanthaceae; genus Flueggea; species Flueggea neowawraea. The sequence continues at coordinate 17,837 of CAODLS010212252.1, read as the reverse complement.
TACTTGAGTGATCGAACCCCCATTTCACTTGAGCAACTGTTTTGGTTCGCTCGAATGAACCATGGCCTCTATCACTCGAGTAAGAAAATTGTGCTACTCAAGTAACTTCTTCAAACAGCCAATCTTCCTCTTGACCCTCAAACATTTCTATGCCAAACCAAGTTTAATTCATTATCATTCGACCTAATCCAACTCATTTCATCAAATATCAGAATCTCATACTCATCCCCGCTCATCAATAATCGAATTCTAGCATCAAAAATCAATTTCTAAAGCTTCCTACATGAATTAGAAATAAGAACCAAGCTAGAGAAGAAATCTTACCTTCAATCCTTAAGAAATAGATCAAAAAAGCAAAAAGAATGGGAGAGAAATATTGATGGGTGTTCGAGCAAAAACCCGCATTTCGAAACTTAGCATAGAGTTGATGTTCTCTCAAAGTCTGTAAGACTGATCTCAAATAATCTTCATGTTCCTTCATACTCTTCAAATATATCAAAATATCATCAATAAAAATAATGACAACATGATCTAGATATGGTCTGAACACTCTATTCTTTAAGTCCATAAATATCGTTGGTACATTAGTCAAAGCAAACGACATTACTAAGAACTCATAGTGACTATACCTAGTCTGAAAAGCTATCTTCAATATATCTTCTCCCCTGACTCCTAACTGATGATAACCCGACCTCAAGTCAATCTTAGAAAACCATTGTGCACCCTGAAACTGGTCAAATAGATCATCTATCCTCGGAAGAGGATATCAGTTCTTCACCATTACCTTGTTCAACTAACGATAATCAATGCACATTTTCAAACTCCCATCTTTCTTATTTACAAATAATACTGGAACACCCAAAGGTGAGACGTTCAGTCGGATAAAACACTTATCTAGCAACTTCTTCAACTGGCTCTCTCATTCTTTTAACTCCGTAAGAGCCATTTGATATGGTGGAATCAATATCGAATTGACACCAGGCTGTACTTCTATAGCAAACGCAATCTCCCGATTAGGTGGAAGTCTTGGTAACTCATCCATAAACACATGAGAAAACTCTTGTGCCACTGGTATGTCTTCTATTCTGAACTTTAAGTCTTGCGACTCGGTGAGCACAAAAGCCAAAGACGCCTCACAACCACGGCGAATCATCTTTTCTGTTCTAATGGATGGCAAGTATCCCCGTACAACACTATATAGTTCACCCGGATAACAGAACTCGCTCTGACCTGACAGTTGAAAGCATAGTCTCTTTACGAAACAATCTAAGGTAGTGTGCCAAGTCAAAAGCCAATCCATACCAAGTATGACATCAAAATCTCCCATGTCTAATATCATAAGATCGGGGATCAACTATTGCCCACTGAAGGCAATCACATAACCCCAGACCTCATAATCAAGTATTATCTTCCTACCTAAGGGTGATGAAACTTCTAACATTCTATCCAATGGACACACAACTAATCCCACATGCTCAACGAAATATGGAGTGACAAATGAATGTGATGCACCATAATCAAATAAAACATAAGCAGAAGTCCCACAAATAAATAGCGTACCAGTCACCACAACATTAAAGGCACATGGCTCATGTCTTGTCAAATGATATACTTGTGCCTGCCTTCCAGTAGTAGCACTATGCGAGGCCTGACCACAACCCATAGCCTCATCTCTATGGCCAAAAGAACCACGACCTCTCGAACCTCTGCCTGCTCCTTTACCTCCATCGGTACTACTAGTACCTGAACCTCCTACTATAGACTACCCAGCCTGAGTTCCTATACCCAGCTTCAAGGACACTCTGCTATCATGTTCCCTGGCTGTCGACAGTGGAAATAGTTACCTGTCACTCTGTTGCAAATCCCGGGGTGCCTCCTCCCGCAGGTATCACAAGGTAGGAAAATGCTCCTATAACTCTGACCTCTAGCATGCATAGCTGGTTATGTTACACTGTAGCTTTGAGTGCTCTAAATCTGCCTTTGACGACCAGTTGGATGTCTACGTCTAAGCTTAGACTGACTGCCTTTTCTATGGCCCTGCTAGCCTCTAGAAGTATTTTTGGTGTTCACCTTCTTGGGCTCTTGGGGATTCCTCTCCTCCATATATTGTATACCCTTGGCAGACTCAGCCATCTGCCTTACTGTGGTTAAATTATGACTCGCCACCACTATGCTAAATTAGGTTAGTAAGCCCTTCTGAAACTTCCTTGCTAGAGCTTGCTCGCCCTTCCAGTCCTCACATGCATACCTACTAATATCTTTGAACTTATCTTCATACTCAGTGATGGACATACCCGGTTCCTGATGAAACTCACTAAACACATTCGCCTTCTTATCATTGATACTCCGGAGAAGGACAGACATAGTGAGTTCACTCTTGACCTCAACCCAGCTGATATATCTACGCGTCTCATAATATATCTACGTGTCTCGTAGCCCTGCCACCACACAGCTACCCTATCATCCAGTATAAATGCGGCAACTCTAACCCTATCGACATCCCTAGTAATGCCCCAAACGATGAAACAATATCCACAACAATGAAAAAGTCGTAGGGATCCTTTCCCATCTTGCCCGCAAATCTCGAGGGGTTTAAGCTTAAAAAATCTATCCAACAGAACGCCATCCTCGTCACGTGGTGCAACAATTGAAGCAGCTGTTGTGGCTACCTCTGGCTATGGCTGAGGTACAAGTGGTACCGCAGGTGGTAAAACTGGTGCTGCTGCAGCTGGTCGAGCTCCAGCCACCTGATAAGTGAGAAGCCTCTCAATACGCTCAATGGCTGAAAGTAGCTCAAATGGATCAGGCTAAACCACAGGCTAAGGTATTGGCTTTGCAGCCTACGGTGCACTATGAAAGTCATGTGAATATGCATCATAATGAGCAGTGAGCTCAATGGGCTCGTGCCTAGGCCTACCACAAGGTCATTTGAGACGTCGATCCATATCTATAGATAACAGACAGGCAGAACGTACATGCAAGTATTTAGAATGCAGATGATTGCCACAATACCAAAATGTATATCAGAATAGTACACAGAAGCAAATTAGACTGACTCTATCAAGAATATCTATGCTCTATACCGACCTAGATAATACAGAACCTAATGCTCTGATATCGCCTTTGTCATGACCCAAAAATAGACCATGACTGGTGTACGAGGTGGATCATACCGGAGATCCGCCCCATTCCGTATAAGCCTTAAAAGATCAAACCTTCTACCCAAATTATTCATTTAAAATAAAATAAATCATTAATCCCAAAACTTATAATAAATATAAATAAAACATACTTTATAAGATAAAATATATCAAAATACTATCGAAAAAACATACGGGTAAAATGGTATAACAAAAATATAAAGTATAACCTAATAACATAATAGTAACTCGGTATGGAGCTCTACTGCAGAATTTACAGAGCCCTACGAAAAGGGCACTAACTATTGAATGGAACGCCTTACTGAGAACCAAAATGTCAGATGGTTGCTAGATGCCAGAAGTATACCTGAAACATATTAAGGGAAGGGGCTGAGAAAACTCAGTGAGGGATGACACTCCAAATCACCTCCAGGACTCACATAAGCCATTTTGAAAATAGTTCAAAAATACCGCACATGTATGTACGTACGTATAATAGACACTCTATACACATAATAATTTTCAGAAAAAATTTCCTAAAACGTTCATATCCAAAGCAAACATCATATAGTCAAACAATGTTATTGTACCAGTGTATATATATATATATATAATGGGACCAGAACAGACATAATAAATAATGTGGACTAAACCACTAGACATAAATATCACGTGTGGCTGGCTGGAAATGCGGTCACCGAATCACCTTGATCACTAGGGCCTTGACAGAGCATTAGTATACCAAAGGCTACATACCTCGTAGTTAGGCATCCCATATTAGATTATTATAAAGTAATCAAATCATAATAACAGATGAACATGCAGATCTAAACTAATTTTACAGAAAGATTAAAAAACTAATAATCAAATCATAATTATTTAAAGTCACAAATCGGATTATTAATTAGCTGAATAATTATTAGTCAGATTACACATTATGTCCAGACACAACAAAAACTATACAGAGTGAAGACACAACCTATGTGTCTGAAGTTACCATCGCAGTGTCTAAGCTAACAGTCCAGTCGAGTACCACTAGTAGGTGGTTGATGCCAATGGCAAGAACATGAAGCTGAAACAAATATAAATCAAACAAGATAAAAAATGGTACCGTGCAAAATACCAAATGTATGAAATGCAAATGCATATGCAGACACTTACACACTTTCTAAAAATCTATTTCGATAATAGATTTAACACTCTCGTCTCAAAAATCGAACTCTACACAAAACTACAGTTGAAACTCGACTTACTCGAGTAAGATAATTCTTACTTGAGTGACCGAACCCCCATTTCACTCAAGTAACCATTTTGGTTCGCTCGAGTGAACCATGGCCTCTGTCACTCGAGCAACAAAATTGTGTTACTCGAGTAACTCCTTCAAGCAACCAATCTTCCTCTTGACCCTCAAACATTTCTATGCCAAACCAAGCTTAATTCATTATCATTTAACCAAACCCAACTCATTTCATCAAATATCAGAATCTCAAACTCATCATCGCTCATCAACAGTCGAAGTCCAACATCAAAAATCGATTTCTAAAGCTCCTACATGAACTAGAAATAAGAACCAAGCTAGAGAAGAAATATTACCTTCAATCCTTGAGAAATGGATCAAGAAAGCAAAAAGAATGGTTGAGAAATATTGATGGGTTTTGAGGGAATGAAAATGAACGATAAAATTTGATAAAATTGTTTTTATACGTGTGCAATCGATTGCACTGCTTGCCCATAAATAAGGCTTATTGCTTACTTGAGTAAGACATGCATCAATGCAGAATTAAGATTTCACTTACTCGAGTAACTCCTTGTTGTTACTCGAGTAAACTAACCATCTGTTCACTCGAGTAACATTATGTCTTACTCGAGTGAGCTAATCTTTAGGAAGAACGAACAATTATGCACTTACTTGGGTAATCTTCTCCTTTACTCGAGTTATCAAAGCTTCATATTACTCGAGTAACATTTCTCTTACTTGAGTAAACATGTATTTTTTGCAAATAAATCACAAGTTTACTCAGCGATCAAATTAAATTCAAGCAAGGTGTTACATTATAGGTTATGGATTTCTTCTATGTATATGTGGTGTGAGATGCCCCATATTTCACTTTGTTCATGTATTGTGGTGTTGTTTGGTGTTGTGTGGCATTGTTTCCAAACCTCATCGAGCGGGCAACATTGATTTTGGGTTCTTCAAGGTTCTTGTTGTTGTTTCAATTCGATTATGGTATGCTTTAAGGGTTGAAAATTTCGGAGGTATGGATCAGTTAGGCAATGTTGTTGTACGTTTATCACGACCCACTAGGGTACCATGACCTCTATACAGGTTGATCCCATCACCCATCCGAACCCTGATCGGCATGCAAGCCAGGCCGAACTATAGAGCTGAATTGGCTCACACGAGCCTTGCATTCACATTCTGGTTCTTATTATTAGTTGAGTTATTATTATCGTAGTTATATTAGTTACAAAGTTAACGGATAGAAATGGAAAACTTAAAACAATCATAAAGGTCAAAGTAGCAGCTATTATGACATAACAGTATAATAAATCAAAAAAGCCGAATATCAGATACAGCTAAGTAAAATCCCTCCCAGTTCAGTCACATAATATCTTTTATTCTATTTTAAGACAAAATTTGTTGAAACAAAAGGCACTCATAACAAGTGATGTTGGTGCTTGAAGAATAGCAACGATAACTCAAGAAGTCTCCCTTACACCTAGGAACCACAAAAGAAGAGCAAGTAAAACTGTAACAACCCACCCTTTTGAACCAATTCAAATAGTTGGACTCAGGATGCGGTTCTTTACATGAAGACTCAGGATACCTAATGACAAAGATGCTATAAACAGAATAGGGAGAGTAAATTTGATGACAGCTCAAACAAAAATGCCTAGATTAAGGAATGAGTATTAATTAGAACCTTGTTCAACATTTTATTAAGCTGAGTGACAAATTCACTAGAAGAAATTAAATTTCATTTATCTAATCCTTTTAAACATTGTGTTGTTGTAAATCACCTAGTCGGAAACAAGTTTCTGCTTATTTCGATTTATTGATTAATTCCTCTTACGAAGGTTATTTTCGGTTTCACTTCACTTCCTTTAGTCCGAAGACCTCTAAGCTATCCCTGTGATAGCTAGTTGTAGCCATAACTATGCATTTCTCATATGGGGGATTATCTCATACGGACTACCACCACGTCTGGTAGCTAATGTGCATGGACCAATGACATCATAGACTATCCGACAATCCTGATAGCTATGTTCCAAAATCCCAAGAGTATTAGATACATAAAATATCCCATTTTAGAATATGAAATACAAAAAAATATTTCATTTAGGAGTCTATGTTGGTCCCAAGAATGACACTCCAAGAAGGGGGTGAATTGAAGTTTTATAGAATTTAAAAATTTGTTGAAAATATTTTGCAAACTAATACAAATAATAGAGTTCTTTTCAATAAAAAACAAAGTTAAATGCGGAAGCAATAAAACCACCAATTCACAAACAAGATAAAACAAATATACAGTAAAGTAAAAAGAGTAGGGAGAGAGAAAAAAATTGGTCTATGGTGGTTCGGTCCTTCTTGACCTACGTCCACTCCTCTACAACCCCTTGAGAATTTCAATCTATTATCTCCTCTCTTACGGGTGAAGGGAAACCTTTTACACCACTTATTTTTATGGGCTCAACAAGCAAACCGTTACACCTTATTTTTATGGGCTTAACAAGAAAACCGAATCCCTAGTTTTGGCAAGCTCAACTAGAAAATAGTTCACCATTAGTTTTCTAAGGCTCACTAGCAACCACTCTTATTTTTCTAAGACACAACAAGGAAATCTATCTACCCTAAGTAAAAAAATCTTACTTGTTACAAATTGAACCTAAAATATAGCAAACATAAGCTCACACAAACCCAGAAATGTGATAGCAAGTAAATAGCTTAAATGGGTTAGAAAGGTAGAAATGAGAGAGAAAATGAATAGCAAACTTAGCAAAGGTCTCTCTTATTTATCTTTTGGTTTGGAACGTCTATTTATAGCCATACTTAAGAAAATAGATGTTGGAAACTTCAAAGTTGTTGGAGAAATTTCCCGGGGATGCCTTGGTTGAGTTTGGAGAGCGGAAGCAAGTTGGAATGAAGAGAGAAAACAACACCAAGATTTATAGTGGTTTGGCCAACCATGCCTATGTCCACTACCTAAGGCTCACTTAGGATTTCCACTATAACGAAGATTGATTTTGGCTCAATCCAACAAAGCCTTACACCAAGGTTGATTGCGGCTCACACCTCTAAAGCCAACAAGGTTGATTATGGCTCACCTCTCTAAAGCCTACAAGATTGATTATGGCTCACCTCTTTAAAGCCTAGACAAGGTTGATTCCAGCTCATACCTCTAAAGCCTCACAATGTTGTTTTCTCTAGGTTCACAACAAACCTCTTTCACTCTCAAAGAGTTTACAAAACTATTTACAAAAAATGAAAGCTCTATGCTAGAGTTTGGTTGTATGAAATTGATGTTTGAATCTTCTCTCTAGCTTGATTTGGTGTTTTGGAGTGAGGGGAATGATGAAAATGATTTTGACTTGAATCCATATGATCATCCACATTTTTCTGCCCTTCCTTGATGTATTTATAGCCATTCCATTCAATCTGACCGTTGGTTGTGAGAATATGATTGTTGGAATGCATTTATACCCGTTGCAACTTTCTGGGTTGATGATTTACTCAAGTGACACATTTTGCTTACTCGAGTGACACTTCTTGTTACTCGAGTGACACCTTGAACTCTGCCTTACTCGAGTGACTCTTCTTACTTACTCGAGTGATATGGCACATGGATTACTCAAGTGACACTTTTCTTATTACTCTAGTGATACAGCTTTAGCTCGTATCCCATTCCTCTATTCTTCGTGCATTACTCGAGTAATGACTTGACTTACTCGAGTGAAATAAACTAGATACAAATGTTACTCGAGTGAATAGGCATCGTACTTGAGTGAGGCTTTGACAATGTCATTTTGTTCATCATTAAAACAAATAAATGATCTTTAATGTTGATCACCCATGATCCAACAAAAGTAGTTGCTATGAGAGAATAGAAATTATGTCCTTAAATGACATTGCCCTTCACTTCGTGCGTAATCCATGATTCCACCAGTATTGTACGTGTGGTGTATTCCCTTTTGCATGCATAACAATGAGTTCAGTAGCCACTACTTGAATTAATCTGATGCCAAGTGGCTACTACGCATTTTGAACTTCTTCCGTGTAAGTAGAGCTTCGATCATAATCTTCTCTGTGCATTGAAGTTTTTTCAAGACCACACCTTTGATTTCTCACGTGAATGTGTCATGGAATATTCAAATTCAAATTCTTGAGGAGTGTCTTGAATTTTTCAGTATTCTAAAGTCCTGTTTATGTGCATAGCATAACTTTTTACGTGTGTAGCTTGATCTCTTCAAAGATGTCACCTTTACTCTTCTACGAGCACTGATCAAGAGTAAAACACGTCTTTACTTTGTCTTGTGAGACCTCTTGAGTTTGCTTTATGAACCCGTCTATGTGTGTAGCATATGTGTAACTTGCATGGAGTTGTTTCTTCAAAGATTACACCTTTACTCATCTACGCACCTTCCTTCAGTCTTCTACATGACTTGATCATTCATGGAATACTTCACAAAACCTCATATCTAGACTATGTGCATTGATAGCTCTTTACGTGCATAGATCAACACCCGATGCTCACTGTATCCAACTACCATTCAATCTATGTGCATTGGTTACAATTCAGCGTGCTTTGATGCCATTTTTGTAAGATCTATGTGTGTAGGCATGGAATAACGTGTGTTGTCACCATTCATTGGATATTTTTCACTTTTGCTTGTCTTTTATGGATGTTTTGTTGACATTATTAGCAAAATATAACTCAATAATCTCCCTTTTTTACGATGGCAAGATATGAATTTGAACGTCTAATCATCAATAACAAATAATTTGATCAAGGATTTCACTCCTTGTCACTTGGTTAGTCCAAAATATAATATTTATAATGTTCAAACAAGAGTGATACCAATTGTGAAAAATAACATGCAAATTCATGCAACAATTCTCCTTCTTTTTGTAATCATCAAAAAGAATATGCAAAAACAATGTTCTCCCCCTTTTTCAAAGAAAATATGATAAAAATCATTTGGCACAATTATAGCTCCCCTATGCAAATGCATTTTTCAAAGAAAGCATGTTGGAAGTAAAACTCCCCTTATATGTATCAAAACATGCACAACAGTAATCAAAAAATATATCTCCTCCTTTGAAAAATAAAAATTCAATGCAATTAATCAACAATCATGTAAATGAATTAAACAATATACCAACAATCAAGCATAAAATTAGCATGAAAATATGAAATCAAAGCAATGGATACAACAAATAATCAACAGAAAAAATCTAGATAAAACAGAATTTGAGTTTAAGGGAAGGGTACCACATTTGCAATTTTTTCCTTGGCTTTTATTACTATCAAGCATACTCCTCCAATTTCTTTGTTTGCATCATCTTCATCACTTGAACTTGAGGTGTAGTCAAGAATTCTTCTTTTCCTCCTTCTGCCATGTTTCTTCAAATATGGACAATCTGGTTTTACATGTCCCGGTTCATGACACTCATATCAAATGAGCTTACTCTTCTTCTTGCTTACCTATTTCTAATCTCTTTCCTTGTTGATGATTTTTTGGAATTTCTTGGTGAGGTACTTTATATCTTCAAAGTCTTTCTCATCATCATCATCTTCTTCACTAGAGCTTTCAATGTGCTTTGAAGATGCTTTAAGTGCAATTTCAAACTCCTTCTTCTTCTTCTTCTTCTTCTTTTTCTTCTTCTTCTTCTTCTTCTTTTTCTTCTTCTTCTTCTTTTCATCCTCTTATATACTCATTTCATGGGCGAGTAAGGATCCAAGAAATTCTTCCAATGGTAGAGTATAGAGGTCTTTGGCTTCTAGGATAACATCTTTCTTAGAAGCCCATGATTTTGGAAATGACCTCAACACCTTTCTCACAAGCTTGGAGTGTGTATATGATTCTCCAAGGGCTTTGAGACCATTTATGATGTCATTGAATCAATCAAACATCTCTTGAATAGATTCTTCCTCTTTCATTTTGAACAACTCATATTTGTAGATAAGAAGGGAGATCTTGTTTTCTTTAACTTGTGAGGTGCCACATAAGTGATCTCCAAAGTCCTTCAAATCTCATGTGCACTTTTACATTGCTGGAATTTGTTGAATTGAGTCTCGCTTAAAGCGCAAAAGAGTATGTGCATAGCCTTGTTATTGTAGCACACCATCTTCTTGTCATAGTCAGTGCATTCCGCCTTTGGTTTAGTTCTTTAAACACCATCAACTATTTTCTCGGGGACATAAGAATTATTTTGCATGGCTTCCATACTTCCTCGGCTTCGCATTTAAGGAACACCCTCATTATTGTCTTCCAATACGCATAATCACTACTATCAAAAAAAGGAGCTCTATTAATAGCCAAAACTTCATATGTAGAAATATCTCCTAAGAATGCCATTTTGGATCTTAAACTCAAGGTGGTTAAACCTTAAATTTTGAGCACTTATCTCTTATACCAATTGACGGTCCCAAGAACGGTGCTCCAAGAAGGGGTGAATTGGAGTTTTAGAGAATTTGAAAATTTTGTTGAAAATTTTTTGCAAACTTATACAAATAACATAGTTCTTTTCAATAAAAAAAAGTTAAATGCAAAAGCAATAAAACCATCAATTCACAAACAAGATAACACAAATATACAGTAAAGTAAAGAGAGCAAGCAGAGAGAAAACAAATCCAATTTATAATGGTTCGGTCCTTCTTAACCTACGTCCATTCCTCTAGAAACCCTAGAGAATTTCAATCCACTATCTCCTCTCTTATGGGTGGAAGGAAACTATTTACATCACTTATTTTTGTGGGCTCAGTAAGCAAACTGTTACACATTATTTTTACAGGCTCAACAAGAAAACCGAATCCCTAGTTTTTGTGGGCTAAGCTAGAAAACCATTCACCACTAGTTTTCTAAGACTTACTAGCAACCACTCTTATTTTATAAGGCACAACAAGGAAATTTGTCTCCCGCAAGAAAATAACCTTGCTTGTTACAAATTGAACCCAAAATTTAGCAAACTTAAGCTCTCATCAACTCAGAAATGTGATAGCAAGTAAACAACTTAAATGGGTTAGAAAGGTATAATTGAGAGAGAAAGTGAATAGAAAACTTAGCAAAGGTCTGTCTTATTTCTCGTCTATTCTGGGACATTTATTTATAGTCACTCTTAAGAAAATAGCCATTAAAAGCATCAAAGTAGCAGTTGTGAGAGAACACAAATTCTATCCTTAAACAACATTACCTTTCACTACATATGTACCATAGGTACTACGTGCATAATCCATGATTCCATCAAAATTTTGCACACGGTGTATTCCCTTTTACATGCATAGCAATGAGTCCAGTAGCCACTGCTTGAATTAATCTGATACCATGTGGCTACTACGCACTTTGAACTTCTTTTGTGTCCGCAGAGCTTTAATCTTATGCACTTTGCATAATCTTCTACGTGCATTGATGTTTTTCCAAGATCACACATTTGATTCTTCATGTTAATGTGTTAGGGAATATTCAAATTCAAATTCCCAATGAGCATCTTTAATTTGTTAGTATTATGAAGGCCTGTCTATATGCGTAGCATAAATTTTACTTGCGTAGCTTGATCTCTTAAAATATGTCACCTTTACTCTTCTACGCATACTAATCAAGAGTAAAATGCATATTTACGTTGTCTTATGAGCCCTCTTGAGTTTGCATTATGAACCCGTCTACGTGCGTAGCATATGCGTAACGTGCGTAGAGTTGTTTCTTCAAAGATTACACCTTTACTCATCTATGTGCCTTCCTTCGTTCTTTTATGTGCCTTGATCACTGATGGAATAGCTCACAAAACCTCAAACATAGAATACGTGCAATGATATCTCTTTACGCACGTAAATCAACACCTGATGCTAATTGCATCCAACTGCCATTCAATCTGCGTGCATTGGTTCCACTTTGATGTGCTTTGATGCCATTGTTGTAAGATCTACGTGAGTAGGGATGGAATAACGTGCGTTGTGACCATTCATAATATATTATGCACTTTTTCTTCTCTTTCATGGATGTTTTGTTCACATCATCATCAAAACTAAACTCAACAGTCTGAAATACACAATATACATAAATTAAGCATAAATACACTAAGTATCTTATGAACATTTTATGCGAGGACAAATCCTTAATTTAGTTCCACTAGTAAGTTCACTTATACCTTTTAGGTTCATTAGTAGAGTAAAACTAGGGAGTGTCACATATAAAGAAAATATACAAACTATTCAAGTTTACTTATTCACTAGAATTGTCTACATTGTGACTACTTTTTTTCGTTCGAAACCCTTAGGCTTAAGTGATCCTATGATTCATTCATGAAACTAAAGTAACAGCCTCATTACCCTAAGCAGTTAGTTCCAATTTCTTTACTTATAAATATTCTAACTTGTTCAACCTTTTCATTATATGCGTATATAATGAAATTACTTTTAGATTTTAGGGCGATATATGTCCAATATGTCAAACCACTTATGTGGACTCCAAGTCGCAAATAGCAGCATGAAGGTGATCAGATATGCTAGTTTGCATAGTTTGATCAAACAACAATATTTAGTACTCTCAGACGTTATCAAGACTCTATTGAGACTATGACATGACTTTTGATATGTATTTATAGCATTGAAAAATTTACACATACATTGGAACACATTAACACAATTTAGAATGCATTACAAAGCAAAATAAAATGATTTAGGTGGAAGGGAAATGACAAACGTGTGTATGTTGACCATGGAATTAGCCATTAAGGTGCATTGGTGGTTAGTCGATATGCGTTAGGGTCTAATGTGTGTCAGTGGTTATTTGACCTTAAAGGCAATCCAACGAGTTTTTCACATTTTAGCCACCACTAAATTACATGCAAACATTACAACATATAAAAAATAAATAAAAAACATAGAAACAAATTGAATTTAACATTTTGAATACTAAAATGCATCAAAGTTATCGTAATTAATGCTTTTCTAACCCCACGATGCCTAAAATCAACACTTATATTCTAAAGCTATAATTTTGATCATCCAACATGCTCAAATCACCCCATGTAAGCCAAAATAAATACCTTTGACATTAAACACATGATCCTTCACGTTCAACTAAGATTTAAGAAAAACAAACTACACTTTCACCAAAGAACACATTAAAGTTTCAGCTTTTATCACAAAACCCAATTTGAAACTAATAAAAATGGAAGTACATAAGGTAATTCCTTTCCCAAGTTTGGTGCTTTTTGTGTCTTGAATGATTGAGGAAGCACTTCAATGGAGAAGTTTCTAATTTTGATAAAAAATGGAGAAGGATGGACTTAAGTTAGGTTTTTAGGTGGCTTTTGGTGTAAAATGAGCTCTTTGAGGCATGTGGAGGGTGTAATGACTTAATGGGATCAATATTATGGGCTAGGGCACATGGAAAGTTGGTTTGGTGGGGACCAAAATGGATCATGTACGTTGATCAAAAATTTGTTGAAAATGCCCTAAAACCACTCCATTTTTGTTGTGGTGCCTTTGGAGCTGAGAAATATGTTCAATGTCATGCTTGTGATACCAATCTTCAAATGGTTTGCACTTAAATTCTCCTCCATGGTCAATTCTAATGGCAATGATAAACAAGTTCTTCTTATTTTGAACTTATCTACGACACTTAGAAAACTCATTAAAGATATCACTTTTATTACCAAGGAATCTAACTCATGTAAATTTAGACAAAGTTATCAACTATCACCAATGAATACAATTTTTCACTAAAACTAACATGTCTAGATGGACCAAGCAATCTATCTGTACGAGTTCAAGCAGCCTAAAAGTTGAAATGTCTTTCTTTCTGTAAAACAAATTCTAGCATAATTTCCCTTGATGCAAGGTTCACACAAATAATATTTTGAAAATTTGAGTTTTGGTAAACCTCTAACAAGATCATGTTTTGCAAGTTTTGAAATCAATATGGCAATGGTGTATGATAAACGTTCATTCATACATGTTTTTGTGATTGAATTTATATTGTTTTGGATATAAATGGAGCGTTTATTATGAGTTCTAGAACTTTTATTGTTCATGGTGTGTGTTTTCAGGTCAATTGATGATGACTTTATGGAATCGTAAAAAAGCAAGAAAAAACGAAGCTTAAACATCAATGTTCTACGCTTTTGGCATGAGACACGGTCATCATTCATAATTACACAGGCGTGGAATTGGTAAGTTTGATCGTGTGTTGCTCTGGAATCCTTATTTGTAGACATGGGCTAAGATGTTGAAGACACGGCCATGGGATGGTCCATGTGATGACCTAACTTAATGCTTGAGTAAGACACAGATGGGACATGGCAAGAAATAATCATGGAGTGTGACCAATTCCTTTCAGATCGTGTTTTACGAGGCTTAAAGGCATGAAACATGACCATAATCGAGGGAGCCAACATTAGACAGAGAAAACACTTAGTTTAGAGGAAAAAACATTGGGTATTAGCGAGAGAACACAATTGGAATGAATTGACACCAAGATCAAGGAGATTTGTCGAAGGATTGAAGAATTCCATCATGGGTTCTCTTTCACTCTCTAAAATTCTTTTGTATCTTTTTGTTTATTTCTTTGTAATTGTGAATTAAACCTTGAATGTATCTAGATGTGATGAACCTTAGAATGACTTTGTGAGTGGGACTTATCTTTATTCTAGAATTGAGATTCATCTGTGATTTCTTTTATGCTATTGTTGAATTGATTGTTGCTAGCCTTTTAATTCAACATTGATTCATGTGTGGATAAATTCATTGTATGATAGATCACTCATAAATGAAAGGAGTTGCATGCAAAACCTAGAGATAGGTCGACAAAAATTCTCCCGATTAGGGTCAAACCTAATAGTGAAGTTCATAAAATGGTAATGCAATGTTAGGGGTTTCAATTAGGAAGAGATTCTGATTAATCAACTTAGCGTTAGAAGTTAACTGACTCGAGAGGGTGATTAACATACCTTAGGAGCTTCCACAGTCCAATTACTTGAATGAATGTTTCAATAGCATGTTATGTTAGCTTAGATTGTTTAAGGGGGATTCAACATCTAGATGCTATCTTTTGATTGATTGCCTAAGTTAACTCTTTTTCTGCGTTGTTTGTTCTTTTGTTTGACAATTGTTTAGCTTTATTTCAATTTAGTCCAATTGATATTGTAGGTTAGATAATAGAGAGATAGTGAGTAGCTAATAATCATAGTCTTTATGGGATACAACACTTGGTACTCAATGTCCACTCGTTATAGACGATAGGTGCACTTGCCTTTAGTGTGTAGGTGTAGGCCGGACGGTATCAAGTTTTTGGCGTTATTGCCGGGGACTAGGATATTAGGAAAGTGTAATAGTTATTAAGCTGGACATTTGTTTCTTCTTTTATTTTCATTGTTCTTTTTTAACTGTTTTCATTTTGTTGGTTTCTTTTAACTATCTATTCGAAATAACGCTTTCGTTTGTTTGTATATGTTCTTCTTTAAAGCTTTTGTTAGTACATGACCCAAGGGAATCCTACGGAATTGATTGAGGTGGATCTTGAAATTGAGAGAACGACACTATATGACCTTAAAAACAGACTTAGAGAAAGAGCAGAGGAAATAAACATATAGAGGGAAGTAAAGATGGAGCATAAGCATATAGCTGAACAAGCAGTAGCTGCGGCTCAACTAATGACAATGTCAAATTATGCTAGACCAAATTTTATGGAGACTGATTCTAGCATTGTGAGACCAGCTGTTGTAGCAAGCAACTATAAGATCAAACCGAATATTATTCAAATGGTGTAACCATTTGTCCAATTTGACGGGGTTGCAGGATGAGGACCCCAATGCTCATTTGGAAAATTTGCAGCACGATCAAAATAAATGGAGCCTCAAATGATGCAATAATGTTGAGACTTTTCCCATTTTCACTGAGAGGAAGAACTAAACAATGGCTGAATTCTTTGCCAAGTGGTTCGATCACTACTTGGAATCAAATGGAAAATTTTTTTATTGAAATACTTTCAACCTACCAAGACTGCCAAGCTCAGAAATGACATATTCTCCTATGCACATATTAGGTCATAGTCTTTATACGATACATGGGAAATGTTCAAGGAGGTGTTGAGAAGATGTCCACATCATGGGTTACCAACATGGCTGTAGGTTCAGACCTTCTATAATGGCCTAAACCAAGGTACAAAATAGATTATTGATGCTACAACTGGGGGAAAACTGAATAACAAAACACCCGAAGCAGCTCAAGAATTGATGGAGGAAATGGCTTACATGTTGGGAACATGATTTTCACTAACCAGCTATTAGAAATACTACATGGAATGTGTCATTAGTACTTCTCATCGCAGTAGTGATATTTGAGTCCTTCGACCTAAATTCACAATGGATTCCTACTTGAGGAGTTTTATGTTTTGGTGTAGTTCAACATCATCTATAATATGATGGTAATACAAGCTATAATTGGAAATATGGTAAATCATATTAAGGAATGTGAGTGACAGTGAAGGAATTTATCCCGCTTTTATTTGAGTGAGATATCTCTTAGCCACTTCACATTATTTGAGTGAGATATCTCTTGGCCACTTGACAAGTAGGACTGATGAAATGCATGGTCGTGCTCAAATGAAATTGATAAAGGGTTATCAATATCATTTATCTTTAGTCAGTCTACTTGGGTATCAAGAAATGTTTGATTTAGCTTCATAAAGATGATGTGATCCATGCTTTATGCTTAATCGAGATATCGTGCCACAAAAGGACTAAATGTCATATTGTGGATTAGGTTTTGTCGAGTCATTGAATTCGCTCATGTTGGATAGTCATAATGTCTTGCTAAAGCCCGCTTATAACTCGTGGGCCTAAATGGTTATTTGGGCCTACTGCCAATATTGAGTGAACCTATATGGTCACACATTAGATCGAACTGTACTATATGTATTTTATGATACATTTTGTTGTTATTTTATGCAAGCATTTTAAATACAATTAATTGGTTAGTTGTTTTAAAATGCATGATGAAATAATTTGTTCTATAATGGTTTCAAAACAAATTAAAATTCCGTTGACCAAGGAAAAGTAGGTTGTTTGACTTAGTCACCGTCAGAAGGAATTTGAGTTTGTTGAACGCGTAGTTTGATGAACGCATATTCATATGTATTTATGTGCATTAATTCATATTGTTTTGAATACAAATTGAGCGTTTGATATTAGTTTTGGTACTTCTACACTTTATATTGTCTTTTTTAGGATAAATTGATGATGTCTTGATGAAATGAATGAAAACAAGTCGAAACGGGGCTTGAACGATGACTTTGACGCATTTGGAGTGAGACACGAGCTTGGAATGGCAAGACACATCCGTGGGAGACTTGAGGAAGCAAATCTGTGAACAACTGGACACACACGGACAAGAATTTACAGTCCACGGCCATGGGAGAGGCCGCGTAACCCACTAGAACTTGACAACCAAGGGACACGGACAACTCTTGTTGCACACG
>CAODLS010212235.1:0-10325 GCA_948243855.1 Flueggea neowawraea | reverse complement strand
TCGCATCCATGACCTCCTCCGGGAGATTATCATTTCCAAGTCCAAAGAAGAGAACTTTGTCACCATAGCTAAAAAACAAATGATGATCTTCCCTGAAAAGGCTCGTCGCGTATCAGTACAAAACGCACTTCAAACCATTCAGCAAATCTGCAATCTCTCGCAGCTTCGTTCACTGCTCATGTTTTGGGGACTGGATACTCCAGAGTCTTCTAAATTCCAGATTCCTTCTTGCGGTTCGAGGCTGATCAGTGTGTTAGATCTTCAAGGTGCTCCTCTGAAGGAATTCCCTCATGAAATTCTCAATTTACGCCTTCTCAGGTATCTAAGTTTGAAAAACACAAAGGTGAATTCCGTTCCAAGATCCATCAAGAACCTTAAGAAGCTGGAAACATTGGACATGAGGCATTGCTACATTTCCGAATTACCTGCTGAGATTCTGAAGCTGCAAAAACTTCGCCACTTATTAGTTTACCACTATGAAATTGAATCAGATGCTCACATCCATACGAAGTATGGATTCAAGGCTCTGAAAAGAATAGGACTTCTCCAATCGTTACAAAAACTCTGTTTCCTTGATGCAACTCATGGCGGGAAGCCCTTAATGGAAGAGCTAGGGAGTCTAAAGCAGCTTAGAAGGATAGGAATCATAAAGTTGAGAAAAGCAGATGGGAAAGCATTGTCTGCTTCCATTGGAGAGCTGAGAAATCTCAGAGCGATTTCTGTTACTTCGGTAGATGAAAATGAGATCATTGATATGGAGTTCTTATGCCCTCCTCAGCTTTTGCAACGGATATACCTGACAGGGCGTTTGCAGCAATTGCCAGAGTGGATGCCTTCTCTTGACAGTTTGCAGAAGATAGTGTTGAAGTGGAGCCAACTAATCGTCGATCCCTTACTATCTCTGCAACATTTGCCAAATCTAGTACATCTCGAGTTCGTGCAAGTTTATGATGGAGAGGCATTGTGCTTTCAAGCTGAAGGTTTTCAGAAGCTGAAGTTTCTGGGTCTAAACAAACTAGACAAACTCAAATCAATAACAGTTGAAAGAGGAGGCTTACCTTGCCTTGAAAAGTTGATTCTTGAATGCTGCAAGCTGTTGCACAAAGTCCCGTCAGGAATCGAACACCTGACAAAGCTGAAAGTCCTGGAACTTGTCAACATGCCAGATGAATTGATCGTGACACTACGCCCTGAAAGTGAAGATTATCAGAAGTTTAAGCATTTGTTGGAGGTTTACTGGTGCTATAAAGTACACGGTAACTGGGATGTGTACTGGATGGAGGGTTTAAAAGATGAAGAATGTTTCACCAGGCCTGACAGCTTCAACAGAAAACATGAACAACATTTTTGGAAATAGAATCACAGAGATGTAGATCTTATGTTATATAGTTAAGTGTAAAGATCTCTCATGAACATCAATCTATTCACTGACTAAAATAATGTTTGAATGTTCAGATTAGTTGTAAAGCGCATAAACTTAACTTTGAAATTTTTATACAAAGTTTGAAGATATGGGTTAACTTGAATATTATTCACTTGTTACGAAGTGTTCATCTATGAACAGAATTCTGAAAAGACTTTTACAAAGTTAATCATCAACAATTGGAATCATTTTCCAAGACCTTTTACATTAGATGGTTCTTGAACTTCAGCAAAAATGAAAGATTCCTTTACCAAAGATTCGTGGATATTTTATCTGTAAGCTATTATTTTAAGTGTTTCAATTTTTTATGATGACATTTAATTTCAAAAATAATTTAAGAATTCAATATCAACTAATGTTTAAGACTAGCACTTAACTTTTTCTTTAAACTAGTAAGGAAGGCAAAACAGGCATCATCCTCCTCAGGGAAAAGGAAAGATAGCTTAAATTAGCTTTCCCTGTGAGATAGTAGAATTCAATTCAATTTCACTGTTTTCATGGCATAATATTCCGTGGAATTATTATTTAGCAATTGCTATACGTTTCTGTGCTGGAAATCTTTTTGACAATTGACAATAGAAATACAGATCATTAATGATTAGAGATTTGTTGTAATGAATTTGGACTTTCTCAGGTGAATTATAGCTCTAGGAATTGTAGTTTTTTTTTTCCTTTTTGGTTTTTAGTTTCAATATTAGACTCTTGGATTTAAATTTGAGTTTTTATATGATATCTTGCTATGAATATGATTTCTCAGATTTATTTTTTCTGAATCTAATTCTTTTAGATTGAACAAATCTAATAAAAGAACCGCCCCAGTACATATACTTATTCAGTTATGTTTATTCAATATACATACAGACTATACTCTTCCAGTTCTGTTAGGCTTATTCTGTGAACACATAGTGAGAAACGTCCTTTTTTTATAGCAAGATTTAAATTTAAACTCAAATTTGTTCACAATACTAATACTGACGAGCGAAAAAATATATAGAAACAATTAGAAAACAACTCATAATAAGCTTTCCGTCAAAGGATTTAACAGACAATTAACGGAAGAGATTATAATTTATATAAAATTGAAGTTCAGTGATGATTGTAAAATAAACTGAATTTCAATGACCACAATAGAAAAAAAGTTGAAATTTGGTAACCATATTGAATGATATTTTAGACAACTATGAGGATATGTTAAGGCTAAGTTTATCTTTTAGAAGTGGATGTTGAGTTGGAACTTTATGGAGCACAATTAAAAGGAAAAATCTTTCGATGAAGAAAGATTAAAAGAAAAATATTAAATAATATTTAATGATACATAATATTTATCTTTTACTAGCAAGGACAAGGACAAGAACAATGCACCATCCTAGTCACAGAAAATGAAATTCGAATGAATAATTCTGTTGGTGCAATTCTAACAGTGGAATAGGTCAATTTATTCATTTGTTTGATGGCATAAAATATTAAGACTATCTGAATCATCAAAGTCATTGTTTGATGATTCAGTTTTTTCCTATTTCCCTTTATTTTTCTTCCTTTTCCCGATTAAAGTAAGAGATGATCTAAACAGGGTTAGAATATTATCCAAACCAAATCATATTTCTGTGAAACATCCACCATTTCAGTTTATTAACATCACAATATGCATACCCGCGTATGCTATCTACTTCCGCAATCTACTACAAACAAAATGCAGCTAATTTGGGGTAGTTGAGTCGTTATCGGTTGTCTTCACAGTCCACCCTATCTTGGTGGCCATAACTTACAATTTTAACCCACTTTTGTCAAATAGCAATGGAATTCTTCTATAACTTGCATTTTAGCTTAACGTAAGCCACGAAAAAGAAAATTTTGATCAGCTTATAAACGATCAAAACCCACCAATCTAAGAAACTATATGGAAAGTGACTTCTGTGAATCTATAAGATAAAAGTCAGTAATAGTTATCTTCTACGTGTACCCGACTCTCTATAACAATTGCTACTACATAAATAATTTCTAAGTATTTTACAGATTATAAAAACAAAATCAGCACTTTTCAATAGCATGCTTATACAAATGAGAAAATTACAAGAATGATGGAATTTTCAAATCTTCTGACCCAAGTGAATCCACCAAGTTGCCAAGCAATCTCAATAAAAAAATAAAAATAAAGATCAGTGGTGACATGATTGAACAACGTCACCAGGAAAACAAGACTTAAATAGCAGAATAATCCATCAACTTCATATTTTCTCTCTGCAAAACTAAATCTTGATCAAATGATTCAACCAAATATGGATTAGCTAATCCAACAAAGTAGTTATAGAAAGAAGAAATGGCAGAAAGTGCAGTGACCTTTTTACTCAACAAGCTTGTGCCATTTTTCGAGAATGAAGTGCAGGTGCTGAGAGGAGGGAGAGATGAGATAGTGTATGTGATAGGAGAGTTGGAAAGTGTTAGAATTCGTAATTAAAATATGACATTCATACAAAAGATAATACAGCAGAAATAACAAAATTTGTATCCTAGAATTCCACCAAGGATCCATGCACATCAACATACATGATTAGGGTTAACGATTTTACCTTAAAATCCAAGCTAAATGCGTAAAGGGCAAATGGAGTGTTGGTGTAACTTTGAGTGTAAAAAAAACTCGAATCCTCTATTCGTCACGTTGCCTTGGCGCGAACGTATCTAAAGGTATCCACACGAACGAACTCCTTTGGATGGATGATGTATACTAGCATTTAGAATCGCTATTCTAGATCTCGCAAATAATTTTCTCTCTTGCTTTGTGACACTCACTAATTCGGAAATGTCATGAGAAAAATAGAAGAATATGACTCCTATTTATAGGCACATAAAAACCCTAAAGAGGCACACTTGGGTTTGCTCAATTCTTGTCCTACAAGAATAATGATTCCTAATTAGCCTCCTTCACAAATCTGGCACACTCCTAAAAAAGAGGAGGGGGAAATTCGGCCACCAACTCTAATTTGGAGTGTGTGCCGAATTTCCTATATACTTTTTAGGGTTTCTTTCTCCTTGTCATACAAGAATAAAATCTCCTAAAAAATAGGAGTATGGCCGAATTTTACACTAGGGTTTATTAATGTTATTGGACTTTTAATTTTATGATACATCATCATTAAATAAATCACTCTTTCATTAATCTATGTGGGTCGAAATTATGTCACACATAATAAACCCAAACATACTTAATCTTAATAATTAGTGATTTATCTTAAAAGTCCATTACATTAATGGATAATATCTTATATTATATTTATGACATAAATCATAAAACCCTGAACTATTAATAATTAATCAAATTAATTATCTTAATAATTCAATTACCATAAGAGAGAATAATTGTGAACCAATCTAATTCGTTCTAGTGTGTGACCAAATATGCTCACTCGAAATTGACAACGGTCCTTGTCCCAAAAACTTAGGCCCAAAGTCCATAGGCGGTATCTAGTAATACATTATGACAACCCAAAATCGAGTGGTATCGATGATCTGAGTTAACTTTTCACAGTTTGATATTTAGTCATTTTGTCTCACGATATCTATATTAAGCATAAGACATGGTCACTTGTCAACATTATGTTGTTTAATGTGTTTTTTAATCGCAAGTAGATTGATATACAAATGACATTGATAAACCCTTTTGTCAATTCATTTGAGTGTGCATACATTCCATCAATCCTACTCATCAAGTGGCCTAAAGATATCACTCTTCATAAGAGGAACAAATCCATCTCTCTCACTTTCACTCCTCTACAAGATTCATGACATATCCAATCATGGCCTTTATTGTCATCCTGTTACGGATGACATTTGACCAAGTCAAAACATGTGATTCCTCATGTAGGAGTCAATAGTGAGTTGCAGTCAGAGGACTCAAACATCACTACTGAATGAATATTACTTGTGACATTGATCCATGAAGTGCTTTCATAGCAGGCCAGTCCAATACACGTTCCATAATATGTATCTATGTTCTAAATGATATCCCATATCTATAATCAGTAAAACATGATTATCCTCTTAGCAACATACTAACCTTAGCTTGTTATCATTCCCATGACAACAATCGATTAAAGACATTTAAAATAGTATTCCTTTTACCTTATGATTTTACTATCAAATCACACTTGATGACATAAGAAAGAACAAAATATTCATGAAAGTTTTATCATCATAAAACAATATAATATTTCATAGATATGAAATAAAATGCATTTTTATTAAATAATAAATGTAATGACAATATATATCAATAATTGAACTAGGGCATAAAACTAACAAAAAGTATAAGGGATATTTTGAGGGATGCAGATACACTGGAAAAGAGTGATAAGGAAGTGATGGTTTGGGTTAAGAAAATACGGGATGTTGCTCGTGACATAGAGGATATCTTGGATGGGTTCACAATCTTAGGAATGCATAATCACAATGAAGTTGTTAGTTTTCTTCACAAGATGTGATGTTGCATCAAAAACCTGAAGGCTTGCTACCAGATACATTCTGAAATACAAGGGATCATCTCAAGAATTAGAAATATTTCTGATGGTCATCGCAGGCTTCGACAGTAATTCTATGAGGCTGAACAGGGTTCGAATCATAACGAAGCAGGCAATGCATGGTAGGACCATCGAGGAGTTGATGCACTTCTTCTTGATGAATCTAATTTGGTGGGAATTGAAGAGCGCAAGAAGAAGCTAGCTTGTTGGTTGGTTAATGGAGGATTAGGCCGCAAGGTTGTTTCACTCACGGGAATGAGAGGACTGGGAAAACAACTTTGCCCAAGCAAGTTTATGATGATGCAAAAGTGAAGAAAAATTTCAATTTGCACGCTTGGATCACAGTTTCAAGATTGTACAAGTTGGAAGAGCTCTTTCAAGATATTGTTCATCAACTGTTCAGCGCAGACCGGACGCCGGTTCCTAAAGGAGTAGACAACATGAACACTAGTCAGCTGAAAACAATTATCAAGGATCTTCTGCAAAAAAGAAAGTAATTGATTGTTTTGGATGATGTATGGCACATCAATGAGTCAGATGCTGTCAAATATGCCTTGCCAGCCAACAATTATGGCAGCGGTAATGCTGACGAAGCGTAACGTTGATATTTCGTTTACCTCCTGGATAGAATCAGAAGGTAAGGTCTATCACTTGCAGCCCTTGCCTCTAGAAGAGTCTTGGACTCTGTTTTGTAAGAAGACATTCAAGAAGAACCGGTGTCTTCACCATTTGGAAGAAATCTTTAAAAATATCTTGAGAAAATGTGAAGGACTTCCCCTCACTATTGTGGCAATCAGTGGAGTTATCGCTACAAAAGACAAGCGATGAATTGATGAATGAGAAATGGTACGACGCAGTCTTAGTGCTGAAATTGAGGGCAATGACAAACTTAACAATTTGAGGAAGGTTCTTTCACTAAGTTTCAATGATCTTCCATACTATCTCAAGTCTTGTTTCTTGTACCTGAGCATCTTTTTTGGAGATCATTAAATTGAGCATATGAGACTTATACGGTTGTGGGTTGCAGAAGGGTTTGTTGAACAAATACAGGGAAAAGAACAGGAAGATGTTGCAGAGGGTTACCTGAATGAGCTCTTAAACAGAAGTCTGCTACAAGTAGCTGAGAAAACTAGTGATGGAAGAGTCAAAACGTGCTGCACCCATGACCTCTTGCAAGAAATCATCATTTCAAAGTCTCGGGACCAGATTTTTTCAGTTATAGCTAAAGAACAAAATGCAATTTGGCCAGAAAAAATTAGGTGCCTATTAATACACAACACACTACAAAATGTGCAACAAAACAGGTGTGTTTCTCAGCTACGCTCTTTATTCATGTTTGGGGTGGTAGAGAAGTCGCCAAAACCTCTCTCTCTCTCTCTCTCTCTCTCTCTCTCTCTCTCTCTCTCTCTATATATATATATATATATATATATATATATATATATATATATATTTCTGTATGTTTGACTGTCTATTGTTTGCTTCATTTGTGAATGATTTCAAAATGAATTTTAGAACTATTATTCTATATAGTGTGTATACGTTTATGCACTTATATTTGCATGTGATATTTTCGAACGATTTTCAAAATGGTTCATGTGAGTCCTGGAGACGATCTGGAGTGTTGTTTCGTTTATGAGTTCACTCACCCCAAACATCTTTCAAGTACACTTTTGGCATCCAACAACTGTTCGACATTCTCGATTTTAGTGAGACACTTTTGCTACTAGTGAGTGCCCTTTTGGTTCAGGCTTCTTTTGTTTTTGTTTAAAGCTCTACACTGGGATGCTGTTGTGTTATTGGGTTTACATTTTTTCTTCTGGATACATTGTTTCACTGGTATATTTTTATACTATATTACAATATATTCATATATTGTTTTCCTAAAAAAATGTATGTTTTACTTATTGGAATATGTTATCTGTATAAATGTTTTAAATTGAATAAGTTGGGTAGAATGTCTAATTCTTTGAGGCTTGTACGAGATGGGCTTGGTCTCCGGTTCAGTTTGTCTTGTAAGCCAATCATGGTCTGGTAACAAGTCTTGACAAAGATGGTACCAGAGACTTAGGTTCCATATTGTTTGGGTCGGTGTGGAGCATAGTTATTTTTGACGGAGTCAATCTGATTTGCCTTACTATACCCTTATGATATATATCTTAGTACCGTGGCAATCACTTGCATTTTTACATCTGCATATATGCTCTGTCTATCTGTTGTCAGTAGAGATGGATCGACGCTGTGGTCGTGGTCGACCTTGTGGTAGGCCTAGGCATATGCCTGTTGAGGCTGTCACTTAGTTTGTTGTGGATCCACATGATTCGCATAACGCGCCAGAGATTGCAATGATAACGCCTCAGCAACATCCACACCTTCAGTAACAACTACTTACATCTTAGTTTGAGATGGTTGAGCCTATGACTAGGGTTCTAGATCACATGGAGAGGGCTCCTCCTGACCAAGCCGTTGGAGATCAGACAGTTTTGCCCGCTACAGCTGCACCAGTTCCACCTGCGGTACCACCTGTTCTTCAGTCTTAGCCTGAGGTGGCCACAATGACTACTCTGTTCGTTGCACCTATTGCACCACGGGTTAGAGATGATACCTTGTTGGATAGGTTTTTAAAGCTCAAGCCCCCTAGGTTTGCAGGCTTAATAAGAGAGGGTCCCCACCTATTTTTCCTTGGAGTAGAGCGCTGTTTTGATGTTTGAGACATCATTGATGATGCCGACCGGGTCAGACTTACTGTATTTCTTCTGAAAGGCCGAACAACTTTGTGGTGGGAGGGCTATAAGACTTAGAGAGATTTTAATAGGGCAGATTCAAGAATGAGCTCATTATGTCTGTCCTTCATCAGAGCATCAGGGACAAGAAGACAGATGAGTTCAATGACTTTTGTTAGGGACAGGGTATGAAGACAATTTCAAGTAGTTGAGTAGGTATGCACATCTACTCTGTCCAGGAGAGAAGAAGCGCTGGCAAGAAAATTTCTAGACGGTCAGCGATCCGCGATTAGTAGAATGGTGGCGACTTTTGGGTTGAGTACCGTGAGGCATATTGCCAAATCTGCCAAAAGTATGGAGTATAGATGAGATACAATCGAAGGTGTCAAAGAAGGCAAAGACCGAGGGTACTTTTAGAGGCAAGCAGGGCCGGGGTCGGGGAGCCCAGTTAGAGAAGAGATGTCGACAGTCTTCTAGAGGGCGAAGGCCCAGTCAAAGTTCAAAGAGTCATAATATGGCGCATCCAACTGGGTGCGTCGGAGGTTAGAGTGGAGGACATAACTTGGGGAGCTCATATCTACCTTGTGTTACCTACGAGAGAAGGCATCTATTTGGCAACTGTTTCTTCTGTAGACAACCAAGACATAAGATAGCTGAATGTCCTTTGAAGTTGGGTATCAAGACTCAGGCTGGACAGTCTACAGTAGGATATTCACGTACCGTTAGTACCAGTGCTGGTAGAGGTTCTAGGATTTATAGTCAGGTCGCTCAGAGCAGTGCTATGGGGGGGGGCCAGGCTCGAATGTATCATATGACATGACATGAGGTGCAGACCTCCAATGCTGCAGTTACTAATATGCTTTCTATTTTTGGGACTTTTGATTATGCATTATTTGATTATGGTGTATCACATTCATTTATAACTATAAACTTTGTTGAGCATGCGGGGTTAGAGTTGCGTCATTTTGACAACTTGTTAGTGGTATCATCACCTTTAGGTAGTAAGATACTAACTGATTCTAGGGTTTGGGATTGCGTGATTTCCATTGACGAGCATAAGTGTTAGAATTCATAACTAAAATATGACATTCATATAAGGATAACGCAACAGAAATAACAAAAATTTTATCCTAGAATTCCAAAAAGGATCCATGCACATCAACATACACGATTAGGGTTTGGGTCTTTTACCTTAAAACCAAAGCTTGATTGTATGAACGAATGGAGTGTTGTTGTAGCTTTTAGTATTAAAATCCGAATGTCCTTTCCTCATGTTGCTTTTACACGAACGTGTCTAAAGATATCTATATAAACGAACTTGCTCAGATTGGTAGAGTGTACTAGCACTTAGAATCTCTATTCTAAATCTCACAAAATAATTTTCTCTCTTTGTATGTGACACTCACAAATTCTGCCATGCCATTGCTATAAGAAATAAGACAAGGATGTGTACCTATTTATAGGCATATGGAAAACCCTAAATAGGTGCATTATGATTAGTCTTTCTTGTCCCACAAGAATAAATACTTCCTAATTAATTATGTGGACTAATTAGGACTCCTAAAAAAATAGGAGTGTGCAGAATTTTTCCTATAAAATAGGAAGTGTGCCGAATTTATCATAGGCTTTTTAATGTCACTGGACTTTTAATTACATGATACATTATCA
>CAODLS010212226.1:0-12237 GCA_948243855.1 Flueggea neowawraea | reverse complement strand
TTTTTGTATTATGTGCTAAAATAAATAGAAAAATAGCAACCATTTCTTCAATACCCATATTCTTATTTCCTTGTAAACCACCAACATCTCTAAGCATTTCACACAATTTATAAAAATAATGCCTATTCATTCTCAAGTTATCGACACAAACTAAATCATTCCCATTGATAAGTGTTCTAAGATTTAAAAGCCTAATTTTGCATTCGTTCTAAAGCCGAATTATCAAATGTATATTAAAGTGATTTAGGAACTCTTAATGGTTGACATAGAAATATGTTGCATCACCATAACCAACATTTCAATAAACAATATCATTATTTGAGTATAAATAGCAACACAAGTAGCAATCATCTTCTTCTTTTGTCTTAAAGGGAGTCTTGCCATTTCTGTACAAACAAGACATCAACTAAGATTAGTCTAAAATTAACGACCTAAAAATCAACCAATTCTTAATGAATTATCACCATTTTACAAATAAATGAATAATGACAATGCACACAATTTAATAAAGATTCATATTGAACTTAGAACAACACTCCCAAAACCAATAAAACTCAGTATTTGTCAGCCAATAATAACAGTTAACAAGTCATCTTCAATCAAGAAATAGTTATTTGTCAAGAAAGCTAGATAAAAAGAATGTTTGCTTTTACTTCTCCACATTTTCATGTTCTTTTCCTTCTGTGAAAATGGCACAGAAGAAGTTTGGTCACATATTAAAATCAATAAATATAATTTTTTTAGTTAATGAATTAAGCAAAGGATTATTATTAAAGCTTGTTCTTTTTTGTGTTCATATCTCTTTTTGGAGTTTAACTATGTCAGTGAAATTGAATGAATGAACACATTGAACTAAACATTACAATCAAAAGCAATTCACTGTCTTATTAACAAAGTAGCAGAGGAATCTAAACAGAACAAAGGAGAAGCTTTTTTTATACTAACAAATCATGGTGGGAAGAAGAATATTTTATACAAATGGTGACTTGATAAGTAAGCCTAGGACTTCCATTGACTTCGAAGAAGCCACTGATACAAGAGCATGAATCAAAGGACCCATCACAACTTGACCCACAAAAACATATTTGTTAAATCGAATCAAAGCAGCAACACCGTAAGCACACTGTTCTCTATTCAATAGGCTAAATAATCCTAAGAGCGTCTCAAATGCGGGCATTTACAAGCACAAGCAAACATTAGAATTCAGATTAAAGACATTACAACACGGAAGACAAATCCAGGAATCAAATAGAGTGCTTAACAAAACCCAGGAATCAAATAGGATCAAAACCCATTAAAATTTCTACAAAATCAGTCCATGCACCTATCAAGAACCATCAATAATCTCATTCTTAACCTTGATGCTGATCAAGAATAGTAGAAAAACAAAGTATTTGCATAAAAAATTATCAAGACCCACAAAACTAAAAAACTGAAATTTTGAAGTTGAGAAACCAAACCTAACTGTCTCCCAAATTTAATCCAAGAAACCGCGACAGAAACAGACAGCGTCGGCTTGCGGAGGTGGTGGTAGAGAAGTGACGGAAATTGATTGGTTTAGATGGAGGAGTGGTTGAAAAAACGTGCGGGAGTTGAGAACTATCTGGAAGAGGTGAGAAGAAGAAACAAAAAGATATGGGTAGGTCGGTCATTTATCTAGTAAGGAATTAAAATCATCAGAACCCCCAAGAGTTCTCTTCCCCTACGGATTGGAATTTTGTCCCAGCAAACTCAGGAAAGTAGGTCCTTCAAGCAAACCAAACATGACAAGGTATTTTATTTCCTAGGAAACTCCTTTCCCCTCTTAAATTCCCTCATACCAAACGTGGCCTTAATGTCTTGTTTCCTCTTGCCTAAAGGTTTTATGGACTGGATTGATTCAAAGACAACCCAATTTTGGTGGGGGCAAATGGAGAATGAGAAAAAGGTTCACTGGCTTGGGAAAGATGTTTTATTCTTGCCAAAGCTTGAGAATGGTTTGGGCATTCGGAAAGCGGAGTGGCAGAACACGAAACAATGCTGGAGGCTCACTCAAAATGGGGACTCTTTATGGGCTAAAGTGATTAAGGGTATCTACTATCCTAACAGTGACTTTCTTTCGGCAACTTCTTCCTCTACTCCATCGTGGGCGTCAGGCGTGGAACAGCTTATTGAAAGGAAGGGAAGTCCTGAATATGTGTTTGCGTTGGAATGTGGCGAATGGACAAAAAGTGAGGGTTTGGGACGATCCTTGGATCACTGACCTCCAAAATTTCAAACTGTTTTCTACTCCTTCGGTTAATACTCAAACCTGTCCGTCTCAGATCTCATTTCTAACTCTGCTACCTCATGGAACTTGCAGCCTATTGAATCAAATCTTTCACAAGAGGAAATGGCAGCAATTCAATCAATCCCTCTGGCTAGGTCCCCAAATGAAGACAGCTTGGTTTGGCACTTTTCTAAGGATAGACTACTCAACAAAGTCGGCCTATCGCCTTCTCTGACGAAAATTCCCCACTGCTGTCCGTCATCCAGCAGAGGTATGGATTGGAGATTAGTGTGGAATTTGGGTGTATAACCAAAACTCAAAGTCTTCATTTGGAGATGCATTAAAAATAACCTCCCCACTAGGATGAAGTTATACAAAATCCGTTGTGCCTCATCTCCACTCTGTAGGATCTGCAATTCTGAAGTTGAAGATCTGGAGCACCTGATATTTTTCTGTCAGCACGCGATGGCAACTAGGTGGGCCTCTCCTTTTAGCTTGCGATTTGAGGAATCAAACATGGCTTCTTTCATGGGATGGTGGAATGGGGTAGCTGGGGATGGAAGTATTTTTTCTAAGGAACATCTAAATTTTCTTATCCATATTTGCTGGTCAATATGGAAAACAAGAAATGATTTCTATTTTAATCATTTCGTTCTGGATCCAGTTTCAACCATCCACAGCCACGGGTCTCTTTTTAATTTCAAGGAGCAGCAGGACCTTCCTCCGTTGGGCTATAGGATTTCCTCTCCCTCAGCTCCCCAACTGAATCGCTGTGGAAAATGGAGAAAACCGTCCCCCTATGTGTGCTCAATGTGTGTTGATGCAGCCTGGAACCCCTCTTCTCGGTAAGCTGCTACTGCTGTGGTATGTCGGGACTCTATGGGGAGACTGACCTGTCGTTCACCGCTGGTGGCGGAAGCGCATCGTACTTTAGGGGGAGACTGATCTTCAAGCTTCCAGGATTCTAGAAGTTTGTCATTCAGTATGATGCTGGTGGCCTCTTTCCTTTTTTTCAGGTCAAATCAACAAAAATTCCTTGGGAAATTGCGCCAATTATTGCTGATATTTTGTATTTTGTCAACAAATATGGAAACATTGATTTTTGCTGTGTTTCTAGAACTGCCAACAAGGTTACAGATTGGGTAGCTAGTTTTTGTAATGCCAATGGCTGTTTTGTTAATTGGGGAATAAACCCCCCTATGCATCTTAAGCTGCAACCTGCATCTTATAAGAAGTCATTCCATATAGAATCATAAAAGAGAGAGACGTTTTGTTGACAGAAGTTAGAGGTAGAGTATGAGAATGGTAATATGAAAAAATTCACAGCTATAATCTATAAATGTTTGCATTAATTCACATTGGTCCTACTTGAAAATGATTCTTTGCTGATAATGACTGACAACTTTAGTTCTAGTGAATAATTATCTCAAAATATTGAAAATTTCTTTTGCATTTGGGACAAGATCTCACCTGATGGGCCGAGCAGTCTGAAAACATTTACTTATTCTGAGAAGAATCAAGATGCTTCGAACCAGCTCTTTTCCAGCGAGGATCCTTTTCTATGAGTTGGCGTGGATCCTTTTCTACAGCAGTCTGCTCACTACTTGTCAGATTTGAGATGACTGGCGCGGGACATATTTTAAAAATGTTAGTTTCCGGATGCATGAGAAGCATCAGGATTCCGATTTTCGTTCAATAGATACTTCTTTGAGGCTTGCTGGAGCAGGTCTAACAGTTACTGGCAAATCTACGAGCGTGCTCTGAGGTGCGAAGTACATATGCAACGACATCATACAGATAATAATTCCCAAGAAAAGCTGCAGCAGGATGAGGCAAATTGGAAGATGAGGGATTGTAAAGCTATTGATCAGATTATATTGCACAAGAAACATCTGAGATTTGACTGACTAATGAGCGGATGGAAATTTACCTGAAATGTCGGCTTGAAGCTAAAAGGGTAAACAGATAGAACCATTGTCAGCAGCATTGCCATTGATGTAGAATACACCTAAAAGAAGCGAACATAGATTAGGCAAACGACCCACACAGAGGATATATGCGATACGAACAAATATGATGAGGATATGACAATATCTAGTCCAGAAAATAAGCAAATGACCTTCACAATGTTATCGGCATATTTCATCAACCATGAAACTAACAAACCAGTGGATCCAAGATTCAGAACCACCAAGTTGTGATACTATAGCCATTAAAAAGGCGTTGCCACCAAAATCCCTTCTCCAATTCTCCTCTGAAATCATCCAGGATAAGCCGAGCCATATTGAACAGCACACCAAACCTGAAAAAGAACGAAGTACATGAAAACGGTCAGTATACCATGATTAATTGACTAGATTGGTATAAACAACATCTAATCGAATCACAATACTAATAAGTGCTTTACTATTGCAAGAATCTGCCAAGAATTTCAAACTACATGAAAAACTATGATTTATCATTCATTATCTATGACAGTTGTAACACTCAAACAATAAAATTCTAGTTACAATATTAATGACAGTTGAGAGAAGCCTAGAACATTAGAAAATATCTGGTTTAAGACTGATATGGTTTCTGAATGCATTAGTACTTTGAGTAACATGAAGATTGAAGCGCCAGTGGAGAAGGATACCTACGCATACAATTGTATATTCTGCCAATACAAGCTGTCATTGTTCTTTTTCATCAAAAACTCTGTATAAACACCTGCGAGTGCTGATAGACAAGCGGATAAGATTCCCAACAGGTAACCTTGGATTGGAGCTGCAAACAGAGAATCACATGATGCTTCTCCACAGCCTTTAACCTATATTAATATAAGAATCAGATCATTAACCACAAAAATAAAACAACTGAGTTGACTTAATACAATAGTGCTGTTCAATAAGTTATAGAGACAACCATTTCACTCCTAGAAGGAAAAGAATTTTTACTTAATATAAGCAAATCAGTGCCTTTTAATCGAGGAAAAAAAAAGAGCAAATCAGTGAAAAGTTTTCACATAGACTCCAGTTCCAGGACAGAAGGCCATTAAGCAGACGGCTTCTGTGCTTCATTCTTTTGAATCTTATAAACTATAGGAGAACACAAAAATAGGTAATACTGCCATATGTAAGCATTATTATTCACAACATGTTAATATTCTTACTTTCAAGCTATAAAAGAATAACAGCAACCTGACATAAAATAAAAAATTAATAATATATTTTGAAAAAGATCAAAACTAAGGAACAGTGATATCATTTTATATTTTATCACCTCGAAATCATAGGCATTTGTACAGAACTGACCTAAACATTAAGCTTAGCTCCACTCGACAGCAAACAAAAGTACGTTCAGGTCTAGCACTTGCCACATAGTATCGGAAACCCATCTTGGATAAAAAAGAAATTGTGCATATTTTCAAAACAAATATTTGACTTCGAGAATTTACAATGGACAAATTATGCCTACAATGTGTACTCTTTACTTTTGGCTTTCCTTTTTTATATGGTAAAATATTGAAATCAAAGAAATGGAAGGATTCAAAAGAAGCTGCAATTAATATCATGTGAAAGAGCATTAAAAATGGGATAACAGACCATGATGTTCAAACAATTGATCTCAGAAGAATTTTCCACTCTATAAATTAAATACGATGGAAATGAAGCTAGAAAAATATTAGTTACAATAATGACAGAAGAAGTTCCTCATTCTCACCTGGCTTGTGGTTGTTCCAACAGCTAATAGAACAATGGCCATCCACTGTAGATTAGAGAGCTTTCTCTTGAGAAATAGCCTTAAGCACCAGAAATAATAAATAAAAAGATTAAAATAG
The DNA here is from genome assembly GCA_948243855.1 of Flueggea neowawraea. Classification (NCBI taxonomy): domain Eukaryota; kingdom Viridiplantae; phylum Streptophyta; class Magnoliopsida; order Malpighiales; family Phyllanthaceae; genus Flueggea; species Flueggea neowawraea. The sequence continues at coordinate 6,169 of CAODLS010212226.1, read as the reverse complement.
AACGGTTATGCTAAATTCAATATAAGAAAATTCCAAGGGGAAGAAAGTAAAACATCAGAAAATTTTCTCTAATAACAAATGTTGCTGAATCCCAATTGTGGAGGAAAGCATTGTACCACAAAACTTGGAAAAATAACAAATTTAGGCACCTGAATAATATACCAGTGGTAACAATCTTCAAATTTCCCATAATCTGATAGGTGGATGTATCCACATACGTTAATGTGGAAAACTGAACATTGTTATGAATTAGATATATGATGGAAGGAATAGGGTACAAGCGCACACTCTTCCATTCTGTAGTCATTCTTGTAGATGGTGATAGGTGGCATTCTCTCCATAGAAATAAACCAGATACCATTAGCTGGAATTTTAAACAAACAAAACATAATATTGAAGTATCAGAAATTAAACATGACATTATTCTGAATTATCAAAGAATTTAAGTTGCATGGATAAAAATTACCTTAAAAATCTCGGCAAGAAATGGAACTGTTGAATAGTCATACGAATACTTTCCATTACTTTGGGAAAGAGTAGTCAAAATTCCCTATCAGATTAAAAAAACGGCAGGTAAAATATACATGTCTCATTGAATTAAATCTTGATAGATGCAAGATTCAACAAATATTTAATATCTTTAACAGAAAACCATCCAAATAATCAAATATTAATGAAAAGGATTATCCAACTTATCACTCAAAAGAAATCACACTCTCTTTATTTTTGAAACCAACTCTAATTAACAAAGAAAACAACATCTCAACTCAAAGCAAAAGAAAGAGCCTTCATCCATCTCAACCCAAAGAAACTAATAACTACCCAATTCAGCACTCTGAAGAAACTGATAACTACCCAATTCAGTGCTCAAGAAGCTTCCTTTCAACTACTACACACATAAAATCTCGCTAACGCCCATTTTCTCAAATTTCTCCCCATTCTTTTCAAGCAGAACATAATTCCGTACAGCTTCCAATCACATTGTCAAAAAATCAACAAAATGCATTTACACGCTCAAGCATTTATAGTACGAGGAGTAAATTCGACAGCTTAATAACCTTAAAAACCATCCACATTTCAGCAAAAAATTCCAATCACCACCGTTTTCGTGATACAAAACGAGTAACTGAGCTCCAATTGAAACATTAAAGAATTAAATGAAAGCAGTAACTGTAATAGCGACAATGGAATGAAACCCAACAACGATACAATTGAAAAGATTCAATCTTTGATGGAAAATCAAGTAAAACAATCAATCTATTAATTAAAATGACACTAATAAATGAATTTAGATCCAAATGACAGGATTGAATGAGAAAGCGATCTGTTAGTGAAAAAAAAAGCGCGCTTTTAACAAGGGAAAGTGTGAAGACCTGAGAGCTGGTGAGAACGGTGAGAAGCAGTGCAACAAAGTACCACCGCATCGTCTTCGAACGTCTCTGATTCAAATCCAGCTACTTTATTTGCAGACTGTAGAGTGGCATCCATTTCTTAACAGAGAGTTTATCTTTGGGCCAACTTTTTAAAATTAAATCTTATCAGGAAATAAAAGTACCATTTTTTTTACGAGCCTACAACTGCCATAGGCAACAGCATATGGGAGAGTTTGAACTCAGAATGTACCGCATTCACCGGGGAACTTATAATGCAATCTTTTAATTCCTTTTTTGGAAAAATATTGCCAATTCTCTCTAGTAAGTTCACTTTTTCACACAAATTAAAAAAATTAATTAAAATTATTAATTTTATAAAAAAATTAATAATATTTTTATTATTATGTAATAAATAATTAATAATATATATTTAAATAAAAATAATATAATATAATATAATATAACTATTAATATTAAAAAAAGTCTATAATTTTGAACTAAAAAGAAAATTTTGTTTATCTTTGTAAACGGAGAGAATATCATTTATTTTAACTAGATCTTGCACAAAAGAAATTTATCAAAGCTTAATTCTACGTAGCTTAATTTAGTAAACTGAATATTTTTTAACATAACAAGTAAGCTTTAATTATCTAAGCACAGAACTCTCAAAGTCCAACAGTAACAATTCATTATTACAAACCAAATGTTGTCAATAATCTTATGACTTTAGACTTCTAGTGATCATGTCACTCTCTTCGTATTATTTTTTTCTTAAAAATTAAAAAAATGTTTCAAAATAAAGACAATTAAAAATTGGACCAATTAAGATATATAAAATTATTTACTTGAATTAATGAGAGAATTATAATATCAATATCCTGTGCTAAACAATGGAGGATTGGGCTGTTATTAATAGCCGACATTGGGAAAAAAAAAAAGAGTTACTGCAATTTTTAAATGTAGACATAAAAACATGCAAAGCAAAGTTTTGGAAATTTATTGTTGAAAAAAGTGGTACGCTCATGACGGATAAACCGAACTAGGTCGGTCGAAATGTGAACTAAGACCGTGAGTTGAGACGAATTGGAAAGTCGAATTGAAGAGAATCAAACTCGGTTATTCAAAGTGTGAACTAGAAAGTGAACCGAGGTCAATTGGCAAAGCTAATTGAGTTAAGGATGAAATGGACCCGTTAACCAATTTGAGGGCTTATATAAGGAGCTTTGTTCCTTCCTTTCATGGACAACTCCAACACACACACAAAACTCGATCGAAAAATACTGAGTAATGCAGTACAAATGAATTTGTTAATCTGATCTGAAATGATTATGTGACACGTTTCTATTGGTTGCAAGTAGATCACTCGGATCGCGACACGTGATAGCGGTAGAAGGATCAAGAAGGATCCGAAAATGACACATGAACCAATCACATTTTGCCACATGGCACATGGCCAAAACGGTCAAAGTTGACTGCCCAAAACGTGAACGAATTTTATATCGACACTTGGCTTTGTGTAGTTGCGACAAGTGGCCTCCCGTAACATCGACACGTAGACGTATATGGCGTCAACACGTGGCGATATTTGTACATGGCGTCACCGGGATGCAACATGCAGTATGCTGACTGGCCTGACACGTCATTACGTTTAACCATTGATATGGTGACACGTTGCATAGTTGCCACATGTCAGACACGTCGTCGTGACACGTGGAGTGCGTATCGGTCGACTTGGACCATTAAGAAGGCGACACATGGCCGATTCAAGTTCCAACACATGTCTTATCGACATGTGTCACCACGCGACTGCAACATGTGGCGGCACTGTGCGACCGGTCGTGTAGCGCGTGAAGTCGCGTGTTGGAGCGTGACACGTGTACTGACCACCATTTTTCGTTTTTTTTCAGTAGAATTATTTTTGGATTTTTCTAAAATTTTTGGTATATTTTCACAATTTGTTGAGTTCTTGAACAATTTTTTCCAATTTATTGGTGTTTAGATAATACTCAAAAATTGTGAGAAATTGCATTTTTCAACCAAGAATTATTTTAGAAATTAGTTTTCAAAATAATTAGTTTTGAAACGTGCAAATGTGGTTCTCATTTAGATAATTGAAATTGCATTTCATTTATTTGGGAAATAAGTTAGTTCGTATATATCCATTTTATTTGTAATTTATTACAAATATATGAATGAGGTAAAACCACGTTGCATTGAATTTAGTGCAAATTAAGGAATAATTTGTACGACTTCCAAAAGAGAGTATTTTGGGACGGTGGTGGTCGTAAAGGAGATTTGATTGTGCATTAAGTGTACAATAGTGATGAAGGTTCATTTATTTCATAAAATATTATAATACTCATCACCGGTATTGGTTAAACTATTGGTTTATACTAGAATTTCATAAAAACATGATTTCCTAAGTGTTGAGGAAATATACTTAGAGATTCTAGTGACTTAAAAACGTTTTGAAATTGGTATGTCCAAGACATGATCGAAAAGAGAGATCGTGAGAAGTGAGAGATCCACTTTAAGGTCGTATGATTTATAAAATTTTTGATAAGTTGGCACTGTTACTTATGAATTCTATTTTAACACTTTGAAAAAGATTTATCGTGTATCCAATTGGCAGGCATGTGTTTAATAATATATTTGTGTAGTATTATTCTTTGGGGATATTAGCATTATTTGTGTGTTAATGTTGTCCAATGTTAATGTATGTATATTAATATTGAGATAGATTATTTGGATTACATGTTGGTTTAATAAATGATGATTATTTTATTTATTTTTTTGGCTTATTATTGTGTTAATTTGCCTTAATTTTATGCAATATTTTATATGTTGAATATATTGTCCAATTATTGAGTTTGTCTAAATAATTGAGATGACCAACATGGATTCTTCTAAGTCAAGTGGACTTTAGAAGTGAATCCAAACAATCATTATTTACTGTCTATAAAATTAAATATAGTATGGTTAATTGTTAAGACCGAGATGATAAATGTGCACCTAGTGTACATTTCGATTTAAAACTTAACAAGAGGCTATTCTGGTTTAATTTTTGGTTGGATAGTAAATATATGTGTATTGCAGAATGAATTGCTTGTGTGTAATTATGTCTTATTGTTTGGCATGTTATTTGTGTGATTCACCGCTTACAAAAGTCGATTAATGCCGAGACATACATATGTGTACGTTAAAACTATGTTGAGCTTAGGTGGCAACAATCGTAATTCCTATATTAGAACAATTTAGCATGTACTCTAAGAACTAAGCTCGTGCCCCCTTTGAACTTGGTTATGTCCAAATTCAAGGATGAGTAGAATATCACTCAATATATTTTGGACTAAAATGTCAGTAAGATGTGGAAGTTAGAAAATTTCCACTACATCCATCATTTTGTTTGTACAAAGGATTATGAATCCACTTGGCTATTTTACAAGTATCGCTGTGAAATAATTTTGTAAATTGCATTTAAGGAGCAGTTAGTTGACGTGACACTAACTAAGTTCGTGGTCTTTGACCATTTACCCTGATACTTGTTATAAAACCTAATCATGTGAATAGAGACATAATGTCTATATGATTAAAGAGTTTAATGATCTTGATTATTGTTTGATCAATGACAAGGTCCAAAGTAGTTTTCTACTTCTTGCCTAGAAGTTAGGAGCAAATCAAGTTGTACCTAACCCGCGCTAATCTCAAGTCTGAGATAGTGAGGAATTCAATAACGTCTTATTCTATTGGAGAAATTCCAATACAAAGGCAATGAAAAAGGTTTAAGAACCTTAAGTCCTTAAGAAGTGGAGACTAGACAAAATTATGAGAAAATCCACGAACATGAACAATGCTGATATTTTGTGAGTGAAATGTTAAAAACCAAAGGCGCACAATATGTAAGATAATGCATCTTTGAGGGTATGTGCTCAAACTCACACACAATTGCTTAATTTGAACATAATGCAAATTAAGGAAGAATTTACACGACTCCTAAAAGAGAGTATTTTGGGACAGTGGTGGTCGTAAAGGAGATTTAATTGTGCATTAAGTGTACAATGGTGATAGAGATCCACTTACTTCATAAAAGATTATGATACTCATCACCAGTATTGGTTAAACTATTGGTCTATACTAGAATTTCATGGAAACATGATTTCCTAAGTTTTGAGGAAAGATACATAGAGATTCTAATGACCTAAGAACGTTTTGAAATTGGTATGTCTAATATCATCATGATCGAAAAGAGAGATCGTGAGAAGTGGGAGATCCACTTTAAGGTCGTATGATTTATAGAATTTTTGATAAGTTGGCACGACTACTTATGAACTCTATTTTAACACTTTGGAAAAGGTCCATCTTGTATCCAATTGGCAGACATGTGTTTAATACAATATTTGTGTAGTATTATTCTTTGGGAATATTAGCATTATTTGTGTATTAATGTTGTTCAATGTTAATGTATGTATATTAATATTGAGATAGATTGTTTGGATTACATGTTGGTTTAATAAATGATGATTATTTCATTTATTGTTTTAGCTTATTATTGTGTTAATTTGCTTTAATTTTATGCAATATTTTATATGTTGAATATATTGTCCAATTATTGAATTTGTCTAAATAATTGAGATGACCAACATGGATTCTCCTAAGTCATGTGGACTTTAGAAGTGAATCCAAACAATCATTATTTACTGTTTATACAATTAAATATAGTATGGTTAATTGTTAAGACCGAGATGGTAAATGTGCACCTAGTGTACATTTCGATTCAAAACTTAATAAGAGACTAT